>CANNZV010002829.1:0-83264 GCA_947561585.1 Caprella mutica
CTTTTCTATCTTTGTATCTTAGAAAAGAATTGTAGAAAATTTTCTAAAATAACCGCTCATCATCTCTTCAATGAGACTTGTTTCTTAAATATATGTATATATGTGTGTGGTTTACAGGATGAAAATAACATGCATATGTTTTTTTCCTATTATAATATTCATGTAATTATTTTTTAATTTCTTTGATGATAATTTATTTTGAGTTGATGCAATTATTTTTTTTGTGTTAGGATGCTAAGATTCTAATCATTAATTTTTTTGGGTTTCAGCAAAAATTAATAACACAAACATAAGTATATTTAAGAATTGATTTTATATAGGGTGAATAAAATTACATTAGTTGAGTAGTAAACAAGTTGCATGAAATAAACTCATTAACATCAAACATGTCTGACATAAATATATCTCTAGATGAGATAGCAACACTAATTAGAAAAGCACAAAACAAATTTAATGCGAAATATGGAACAAACGTGATACAAATTAATAAAGCAGAGACGCAAAACGAAGATAGAGGTAGAGAAACATATAGAGACGATAGTACGCAGAGCCTAGGAGTGGCAGGCATCAAGAATATAGGTACAATCACACAGACGAACAAACAAGTAGGTACAATGAAATGTACACCGAAGACGAAGGAACATAAAATTTTAGAAACGATAGTACGCATCACCGTCAAATGCATAGGAAAACAAACAGAGCTAGTAGAAAAAGAATGTATGATGCTGCGTATGCAACAGCATACGAAGTAGATAGTAGAAACGAAGGTAGATTACAGAGGACAATAATGCGCAGATGTTACAGATGTAATAAAGTTGGTCACTTGATACAAAATTGTAGAAAGCTAAAGAGGCAATGGAACCAAAAGGTTTTTCACGACAAAATGTAGATAATATAGCAAAGAAAATAGGTAGGTTATGTTTAATAAAGGAAATTCTTTCAGCTAGAAGCGAGGAAGAGGTAAATTCAACATCTAAACGGCTGGCTGACTCCGCACGTTTAGGGTCGAATTTCGAATTAATTTCGTTAATTCCATGCGTTAAAACTCAAAGACATTCTGAAAACGACCAACAGAATACAGTGATATCTTGTGATTTAAGAAACAGATATGAAGCACTAAGCGAGGTAGAACTTAGTGAAGAGTATAAGGATACAAAGGAAGCCTTAATAGCAGTGAGTTGTATCAATGATCTAAATAGGGAAGATTATACAGGTTCGAACTTTGGTATTCGAGAGAGTTCTAAGCCAGTTATTGTGGTAAAACATAACAATGTAGTTTGGAATGCGTTGATCGATACAGGAAGTGAGAGATGTATAATAAATAGCAGAAATTTCGAAAATATAGAACAGGAAGAAATTTTAGAGTCAAGCATAATAATAGAAGGGGTTAATGGAAAATCTAAAGTCATAGGAGAAATTTATTTAGAATTAGCATTAAATTCAGGGAAGATAATTAAAGTTCAAGCATTGATGATTCAAAACTCAAATTTTTCGATGATTTGATACTGGGTAGAGACATTCTCAGAAGATCAGAGATCGATTTGGAAAAAAACAAATCCGAATAGATAGAGAAATAATTCCATTTAGGGATAAATACAGTATATGTTCAAGGGACATAATGTCAACTGACTGTTTGTTAGCAGATTTAGTTTTAAAAGGTAGTCGAAATAGAAGAAATCATATCATAAATGCAATCAACGACAAAGTAAGTTCAAATAGAGACAGCGCTGGCATAGTAAGTACAAGCCAACAAGTACATGACAAAAGTGTTATGAGTATTGACAAAGTAAGTTCAACTAGAAAAAGTACTGGCAGAGTAAGTCCATGTAAAAAAGTTCATAATAACAGTGTTATGAATATAGAGTTGATGATTCAAAAGGAAGAGTCAAATATGAAATATAGGAAAAATGTCCATATAAATAGGCAAGTTATTACAGCGAATACTTTAAGTATAGTAAATGCTTTTGTTAAGAATAGCGCTGAGGGGAATTTTGTAATCCCTAGAAGAACAAATAAAAGTGGTCTAATGACAGCAGAAAGTTCTAATAAGTATAGAGAGATATAGTAATTCTAAGGAAAGAGTTAATAGTTGTTTCTTTATGGTTGTTAATCCTACAGACAAGGATATATATTTAGCTCAAAAACTCAATGATAAGACAGTTAGAAAGTTATGAAACCAATGTGGAGGTTAAAATAGCAACAGTTTCGGAATGGTTAGGTGAGAAAACTCCGAATAAGGTAGATAATAATATTCCTGAATCATTAGATGCTGTATCTAGAGGCGAAATAAGAATGTCTTTAGGATTTAATGCATCGAACGAGTCAGAAATAAACAAGTTAGGATCACGTGACAGAGGCACGAGAAACGAACGTGACTTCCTCGTGAACGAAGACGTTACGAACGAAAAAAACGAGTTAGGTACATGTGAATTAATTGCTGATCGCAATGTAACAACAAGTCAGATTAACAATGAGTCTGAGTCAGCGAAAAATTGCAGCCGTTGCAAAACAACGATATTGCTTGTGGTTCAAGGGAGTACAGAAAACCAACAGTTATGCTTTTGAATCAGTTTAGAGATGTTATAACGCAAAAAGACGAACCAATTGGAACTTCAAACGTTCCTAAACATAATATACGTTTAAAACAACAAGATACAGTAATTAACAAAGTACCATATAGGATTCCCCATAAATATAAGGAAAAACTTGATCTTATCACTCAACAAATGTTAGAACACCAAATCATAGAGCCCTCAACAAGCAATTTCAATTTTCCCGTTATCATTGTAACAAAAAAATCAGGGGAAATCAGACCGGTTATCGATTTCCGTGATTTAAATAAAACAGTTCACTTAGAAGGGTTCCCATTGCCAAGAGTAGATGATATATTAGGATCACTCGGAGGCTCTAATGTGTTTTCCACTTTAGACCTACGAAGTGCTTTCCATCAAGTTCAATTAACAGATGAATCTAAGAAATTAACAGCTTTTTCTGCTAATTTTCAGAAATTCCAATTTTGCAAGTTGCCTTTTGGCTACGTGAACTCACCTATGGTATTTTAATCAATTATGACTAAGGCACTTAATAAAGTAATAGGGAAATTAGCTTTTGTTTTTATAGACGACATACTAATCTATAGTAAATCAAATGAAGATCATTTAAATGACATATCTAAAGTACTGGGACATTTAAGGGAAGCAAAACTAGAGTTAAAACTTGAAAAGTGCCGATTTTTCGAAACAGAAATTCAATTCCTAGGGCATAAAATCACAACCGAGGGTATAAAAAGCGTACAGAACGATAAATTAAAACACGCTTCACGTCCAACAGACGTACAGTCACTTCAGAGATTTTTGGGCTTGGCGAATTACTTTAGAAAATTCTTGCCAATGTTCAGTAAGGTAGCCGAACCTCTTTATAAATTACTACAAAAAGATACACCATTCAAATGGACCTGGAAATGTGAGGGAAGTTTTACAAATTTAAAGAATTCTTTGGTGTCAGACACTTGTCTGCAGCATCCTATTTATGGAAAGCCATTCTTCTTGTTTTGCGATACAAGCGCCAGTGGGGCTCGAAGCATTTTGTGTCAATCAGATAGCACAAAAGAACAAAATTTAAGACCAATAGCTTATTTCAGTAAAGCACTTAATGCAACTCAAAAGAGGTATAGCGTCACAAAACTCGAGTTTTTGGCTATACACCTCTCTTTGAAAGAATTTCAGTATCATGTCTAGGTTATCCAATAACTATCCTCACCGACCATACACCGTTTTGTGCGTTTTTTGGTAAAAAATTACCATTAGATAATTGTATCGCTCGTTGGGCAATAGAGGCATCAACATTCGATTGTCAAATCAGGTACTTCGAGGGTAAGAGAAACATAGTAGCTGACACTTTAAGTAGGTTAACCCATTTAACTGAAAAAGACATTGATGATTGCGAAATTTTAGAAAGTTCAAACGAAAAATTCTAGTCAATAGAGGGATTTATAGCTACCACTAGGTCCCTAGCTAAACAACAGATACTACAAATAATTGACACAGACACAGAACAAATAGAGAATGAACAAACTAAAGTACACACAATTGATAAAGAAATACCTTTTCTAGAATACATACCATCGGAGAAGTGAATCACCTGGACACTTGGGGAATTAAAACAAAATCAACATTCGGATGATTTCTGCAAAGAAATTATAGATAGTCTAAATAGAAAAAACATATGTAAAACCAAAGATATAGCAGAACATTTTTTGGTAGACGAAATTTTATACAAACATAGGAAAATAGACACTAGAGAGGCAAGTCTGGTAAATTACGTTATTCCATCAGACATGATGAAAGTAGCAATAAAATCGCTACACTATATCACACATTGTGGAACAGAAAACACATTATTCAATTTCAGGTTGAAATATTTCCATCCACACGAGAGAACGGTTATTAGATCATTTATTCAGAAGTGTGACGTATGCAAAATACTAAAAACACTCTAGACATTCCAATAAAACTCATGCAGGCCCCAATACCAAAGAAACCTTTTGAAACTGTAGCTTTCGATATTATAGGACCATTTATATCCACAGATACAAATAACAAATACATATTGTCAGTGACTGATATGTTAACACGATTTTGTGATTTACATGCAATCCCCGATAAATCAACAGACACAGTAATTAAATGTTTAGATTAAACATTCAATCGGTACGGATTTCCAAAAACGCTAATATCAGACAATGCTATAGAATTTGTATCGAAACCGATATATACATACAGTAAAATACATCAAGTTTATAAATGTGAGATCTTACCATATTCAGCAGATTCAAATGGAATTTGCGAACGAAACAATACAAGGGTAAATAAACTTTTAAGACTTTATATACACACAGTAGATCATAACAATTGGGACATATTTTTGTACATGGTAACAAATACACTAAATAACCAGGTAAACAGTTCAATAAATGATACACCTTCTTATGCTTTATTTTCTAGAGACACAAACCCAAATATTCAAACTGAAAATTTAGACCAATTATATAACGTAGACACATCTGAATCTATAGTTAAAATTATGGCAAGACAAGCCATTTACTTTCAGGATGTCATAAGATCAAACATAATAAACCAAGCGAACAAACGAACAATCTATCACAATAAAAGTAGAAAGGATAAAATACTACAGGTAAAAGACAGGGTTCTATTAAGAAATAACCACAAAAATCACAAATTACAATTAAATTGGTTAGGGCCAGGAGAGATAACCGAAATCAACAGAAATAAATGCATCGTAAAAATAGGACACAAACTAATAAAATGTAACATTAACTATTTAACAAAATTAGCAGCTTTTTCAAACGATACATGATTAATATGAGAATGGCATTTAAATTACCGATCAAATGATACCATACACGATATCATTCCATTTAACTGAAAGATATAAATCACATTCACATTTAACATATTAAGTCACACTAACTAATTCACATTCTTGCACATTGTCAATCACATTCGCATGGAGTTCACATTCTGTGAGAGCGAAGTGACTTGTTTACAACGTCAGCAAATTTCATAAACAATAGCAAATCGAACAGAACACATGCAGCGCATGAATAATTTCACAGCATATGAATAATTGAATATAATTCATATGAATAAATTAGGGTTCTGTATTAATGTAAATAATTTAAATTATAAGTTGATGGGATCACATTTGTTTGAAAACATATTTTAATTTTAATGTTAATAATTTTAAGAGTTGAATATTAATTTGTGTTGTTTAGTTGTAATATGAATATATTTGTAATGTATGTATGATAATGAAATTTGAAATAATTGAAATAATTGAATGAGTAAACTCAAAATGAGAGAGAAGAATAATTGTGATGAATTTTAAATTGACTTTAAATTGTAAATTTTTAATGTAATATGATTAAAACATTGAATAAACATAAACAAACAGGGGCCAGTAGCTGATTCTTTCTCTGTATTTCAGCGCAAAAAAACACTCCAGCCAAATGAACCCAGCCACATCAGCCAACGACAGCCATAGCACCAGTCCTGAACGTTCATAAACGTTTAGACGAGAAAGCAACTGAGTGACGTCACAAGGTCGAGTGACAAAGACGGACACACACATGACAACAGCTGATTGAGTGTATTTAACCAGCAGTTAATCAATGAGTGGATACAGGGTAATAGGAGTCCTCAGGTATCAAAATAATCTTGTCCTTACTTTAAAAAAGGGACTTTATATTATAAATTATGGGTCAACAGCAGTCTAACTACAATGTAGACGCAATCGTGGAAATGCTCAACAACGCGAATTCCGTGACGAAACAAAACTACAAAACGGCTATCCAGGCTGCCAAGGAACCCCATTTTGACCTAATCCCCGACATTTTTGCAGATCTTTAACTGCTAGTATTAGCAGTAATCGTGTTTGCGATGGGAGTTTACGGTTTAGGTATGGCTAGGCAGTTTAAGAGAGAGATGAAGGAGAAGATTTATGTCACACAAACTCTGCAAAACAGGATTTCCGCGGAAAGTTTCAAAAATCTGAATCGCCTTTTAGTGTAAAAGGACGAACGAGGAGGAAAATGGAAGGGTCATCAGTAATAATTAATATTATAAATTTCAACATTAGGGATATCAGAATAGAACCTAAGGGTAAAGTCAAAAATTCAAAAAATAAAGACACTAGTGTTTAAAAAATTTAAATGGAAATTTAGCATTAGTTTAAATTTAAGAAATGGGTAGAATTAAAAAGTTTGATTTGTGTATTTCATATATATTCCATGATGTTGTAAATATAATCAATTCATGTCAGAACACATCAGAATTTGTAAACGAATATTATCGAGAATTTTTTTTTGAAGTAAACAATCATTTGTAAAAAATAGCGTAATATAGTAAACGAAAATAAAAAAAAATGAATTTTTTAAAATAAACAAGTTTACAAACAATTTAAAAGTAGTTTATTTTATATGTGTGAAATCATATAATTTTTTTTAATGAATAAGTTTAAGTGAGCATGATCGTATACGTTAAAGGATTAAAATTAAGAAAAAAAATTTAGACTGTAATGAAACCGAGAACAAGAAACTAAAATCTTAACAGGGATAAGATTTACAAACTAAAAAGATTAAATCAACACATTTCTTTATGAAGATTTTTGATGATATCATTTAAATATTAAGTGAAAATGATTATATACGTTGAACTGTTAAATTTAAGTTTAATTTTAATATTTCACTGAACCAAAATCAAAAATCACAGATTATGTCAACACATTTCTTTTTGAGGATTTTGATGACAAAATTGGAAAAAAAGTGAATAGATTAATTTTATGCCAACACACTTCTTATTTAAGAACTTTGATGGAATAAATTTTTAGTATTTCAAAAGCACAACTTATCACACAGAGAGTAATAAGATGTTTAAATATTTATTTTTACGCACAGGATATTGAAAATAAATAAAAAAGGATTGATCATTTTAATTAGTTAATGAAGTAAAATAACAAATCAAATCTTTGATTAGTAAAATAAAATAAATAAATTATATATTTTTAACTTTGATGCATTTTAGAAAAAAAAATTTAGTAAAAAATTTTTTGTTCACAGTTAACAATTTATTTTCATAATTTAGGATAAAAGTATACCATGATTACAGGTGTCTGAAATTTCCAAACCTACTATCAGCTTCATAAACTGAAAGAAGGGGGGGAAAGATGAAGGATATTTGTATTATGATATACCATGATAGTTTGAAATTTAAGTTAAACACAAGGTGTAACAAATGAGTAAGTTACCAATAATTTGAATAAATTTTTATAAGGATAAAATTTATTTTTCTGGATTTCGATTGCTGATAATTTAATATTGAGAAGGCTTCAGAACTTGGTGATATTGGAGGGGGGGGGGGGAAATGATGTGATGTACATATTACATCAGTTCTCAACTATAAGTCATTTGGTTCTGAGTAGCTTCAACCAGTCAGCCAACGATTGTCTTGCGGTTAACATCTAACTGATTTACTCTCAGCTAACGTTATTAACCATGCACTGTTCAGTATAGGGTGTTTGAAGTATAGTAGTGTTGGAACTATATTTTGTGTTGCCATTATCCTTTTGTAATAACTTATTAGTTAAGAGATCTATGAGAAAAGAAAAGATCTATAGTTAATACTATAGTGAGCAGGTATTAGGGTCCATACCCTCAAGACTAGGCTATTCATGTTTAAGTACTAAGTAAAACAGTACTATAGTAGATACCCACCAATTAGACAGATAGCAAGTAAAGGCCATCACACTGGAGGGTATTATGTATTTTGAGATTTTTGGCCATTTTGAAGGCCACAAAAATTAAATAACTGAAGGCTGATTGTGCATGCTTCGCAAAATGGGATATATGGAGTGAATTAGATAATTGTTTTATCAAATGTATGACTGATGATACCAGAATCCAATGTTTATTATTTATACTACCTATTTTTTGTTTAATTCTTTGATTGAGATGTTAAATTTGGAATAACAAATAAAATTTATCCTAGAAAACTGTAATAATTATAATTTATTTTATTGGGCCTAACTATTGTAAACTTTTGGTCTGAGGTGTGAATAAAAACATCAGTTAGTTAGATGCATCAATGATAGGGGAGCGTGCCGCCCTAAACCCCAATGTTTCAAAGTATGGACAAAGTCGCCATAATAATACTGGCGAATTTTGAGGTGTGAAATAAGTTGAAAAACATTCAATTAACAAGTAAATTTCTCCTAAAATAGTTTCAAGAGATACGATTCATTTGAAATAGGATGAAATGTTCCAAGAAGATGTTACTTTGAGGTATATGAAATTGTAAAGTTTGTTTAGAAGTTATTTTTGAAAAAAAAGGAGATTCTTTTTTGCATATTTATCAATTTATCTTAGCTATAATTTGATTCTAATTCAGATATAAAAAAAACATATTATAGAACACCTTATTCTCTTTAAATGAAAATTGCCATCTCTCCTCAAGAGGGTGGTGCTCGGAAATTTCGTCCACGGAAAATTCGTTCGCGGAAAATTCGTACTCGCAATAAATGTAACAGATAATTGCGGTCGCATAAAATCTGGTTAGATTACAAAGGAAGATGAAAAATTGGCTTTCTACGATTTGTGTCACCTCTCTATGTTTTTATTTTTTTAATTCGGTTAACTCTTCTTCTTTCATTCTGCACGATTAATATCCAAATATTAAGATGCTTTTTCTTGAACATTCCAAAATACAACAGAATATAACGGGCTTTCGCGATGGTTTCGTCTTCCCCAATTTGTTCCATTGTACGTTGTTACCGTGACCCACTCCCAGGTGTCAATTTCTACCTGTTCAGAGTAACGATACTAGTAGTTCACTCTCATTTCATACCGAACATTTTATTCATTTTAGTGTCATAAAGGTTATAGTGTGAGGTCGGTTGGTTCAACAGTGGGGAATTCATACTATAACCTTTGTTCATGTCAATTAGTAGAATGAAGATTGGCTTATGGGTTTCAGAATCTATATGAAATGAGGGATGTTTAATATTAATTTGTATTACAGGATATCTATATATTTGGGTATAAGGAATATTTATGTATATGCAATTAGGGGATATTTGTATATTTGGGTATAAGGTATTGTTAGGTAATTAGGGTTTATATAGGATGGTTATAATTTCTCTCCTTCTATTTTTTGTTGTAGTGATTCATTATGTAATTTATCCTACACCCTCCCGTTCTATTTTAATAATCTTGTGAACTTAGATAATATTCATCACTTACCTCTATTAGAAACCCTAACCCCAGCGACTTGGTATAGCGTTGCTTCTAAGTAGGTGTAAACTCAATTGCCATCCTCTTATAAATCATCATTAACGCCAACAACATCTTCAGGTCGTAAGAACGTTGCGGCACCAAATATTTTATCTTAAATTGAATTAATATAATTATTATATATCTTTAAGATTAATGTTTCATTAAACAATGATGAATTATGCAATACAACAAAGGTAATGGATCCAACAATGTACATTAACTATGCATGACTGTAATATTTACACAGTGTATTCTACACAACTGAAGGTATGTTTAGGGTGAATAAGAATTGTTTGGACATTTTTTTTAAATTGCGGGGTTTTCTGAAGGCAGATGATTCCTATTAACTAAAGACAGAGTTTCTTTTTTTAAACTAAAGGGTTATCTGATTTCTCAAAATACTTGCATAACATCAAACAGAGTTTATTTTTTGTTAACTAATGTGTTCTCTGATTTCTTAAACACTTACATAACATCAAAAAGAGTTTCTTTTGGTCATGTCTAGCAGTTTATTCGGAAACTGCCAAGTGTTAATAAAGCTCTGCGAAGAATGATAGAAAAAACTCCATTGTCGCTGCTGGAAGAGATTTACTCACTCTACTGAGTTATTTTCTGTGGCAGTCACCGACGCAAGAAAAGATATTACTGCTTCTGATTTATGTACATTAGCAGCGTCAGCTAATTTCTAACTCTAAGAACTAGATTACATTGGCTTATAATAAATACGTTAAATAGAGGAAAATGTAAGAACCTTTTTGTGCTCTTAAACTATTAACATGAATATTAAAAATAGTGTTTAGTAGTCTTTTTATAACCAATTTATTAAATCACTATAATAAATTAGGAATAATTGCTTGATTTAATTTAAACTCTCACGTGTGATGAATTAATAACGTATACAATCATTTCTTATTTAATGTTATAATTTATTATCAAAACTCGTGTAAATCATCTGCCAAAATGTCTTCCTGCTATTGTGACAAGCTAACTGGTGTTACTTATGAATTTAATACGTAATTAGATATTGAGAGATACTTGGGTAGGTATTGCTAGATAACTGAATAGAAATTGCTAGATAACTGGATAAATATTGGTAGATAACTGGATAGGTATCGTCTACTTTACTCAAATAGAACGAAACATTTTTTTATTAACTCCTTTACCTATATACTTAATCAATCTAAGAACAAATTAGGTTTCTTCCCATGTACATTCCTTGTGACTTTGACTCTTTGAACGTTGCCATCTTAACCATTTCCTTTGATATAATCGAAAAACACTGATCTTGCGGCTCTAAAATATTTCATCAAAGTTGAAGTCGAATTACTTCTCAAACTGTTATGATGAGCTAATTATCTCGAGATGAAAGAAAATGACGGTATTAACATTATCTCGAACTTTATGAAGTTTTTCAATGAAAGAATTCAAAATAGTTCTGAATAATATTAAACCCTTACGTGTACTATATTGGAAATATATATTGAAAGTGAGTTTGTACTAGATGATTTTTTCCCACTTTTAATCGAAAATGGTTTGATATTTTTTATATTACATCGCTTAGTATAAACCTTGAAGTATTAAACACAGTAGAATACTGTATCTGCACTAGATAAATGATAAATCCTTTTCATAAAATATGATAACCTGATTTTTTCAATAATTATAGATGTACAGTTGTACACATACCTTTTGCAATGTTAAAATAGTCATTTCTTCAAACTATATGACAAGAGATAGCTTCCTTCTTCAAGCTATTCATATTCTATAACTATATTGACAAGATTTGGATTTCTTCTCGAAGCAATTCATATCTTTTAACTATATTGACAAGAGGTGGCTTTCCTCTCAAAGCTATTCATATCCTCTAATTATATTGACAAGTGGTAGCTTTCCACTCCAAGCTATTCATATCCTCCAACTGTATTGACAAGAGGTATATTTCCACTACAAGCTGCTCATATCCGCTAACTATATTGACAAGAGGTAGTTTTCCTCTTCAAGCTATTTATATCCTCTAACTATATTGGTAGGAGGAGCAATCTCTCTATATTTTCTCATTCGCTTCAGCCTCTTTATACCAAGAGATGAAATAACTTGAAACAAATAGACAATAATTTAAATAAATTGTTAGTTTGAGAGATCGAGGCCACTTCCTGCAGGGGTTTGCTTATTGAATTCTCTAAGAATCACTTCATGGATCTTAACTAACTTTCGTTATTCATTCCTAAAATTCTTAATAAGATCAAAATATCTAATTATATTTATATATAGTAAATGGATATCTTTCAGGTTTCTCATTTTCAATATGTTTTAAACTATCAGTGAACTTATGTAAAATATTGACACTTTCGTAACGAAAATATTGGCAGTTATAATAAGTTATATACATTGTGAGAATTCGTTATTTGATATATAACTTGTAAAAATTATTTATTTAATTGTTTTAACAAAACCAACCAATTACGAGCTTCACATCGATAGGAATTTTCACATCTTTTAATTTAATTGAAATAATGAAGATAACCGAGTATATAAACTCTACGTTAATGATTAAGATGTAGTAATCAATATAATTTAAGCTATAAAGTAAATAAAGGACAAACGCTAATTGTCTTGCGATACCGTGGGCAAGCGGTCAGCCATTTTTGTACTGATAATAGAAGCTAATTATGCAAATGCGAGTTCATAAAGAGATAACGCTGCAGTTTTCAATTAATTAAATATATATTAAATATAATTTCTAACAAATCCTATGTCATTCTATCGTTTTATCAACAAAATAAGAAACAGTTCGTACAGTGTGTAGCAAGAATATTTCACCGTTGAAAATCCTTCCATTTTTATTTATTTATTGAACATATATCACCCTTTTACAGAAGATACAGGGTCGGGGCCACTCTGATCTTTTCATTCGCAATATATCTTTTATTACATTCTAAGGAATGTATAAGGCCCGGGAAAGCACTAGGCTTTTAGGGCAACCTAATTAAAAAAGAACTATATAAACAAAACAGCACGCTACAAAATATTATGAGAAATATTATAATAAGAGAGAAAAAAGTGAAAAAAGTAAAATCAAAATTAAAAAAAAAAAAAAATTCTGTACACGCATTCACACAAAATCCACACAGGATTATTTTACCAGCCTACCTACTTAAAATAGCCTATATAAATACAACTGCAAAAAAGTTCATTGAGATCTAATACCTGAGAAGAAACAAACACTATTCAACAACCTAACAATTTACGTTTCAAACTAATCTTAAATTTAGCAACGGAAGATGAAGATTTAATGTTTTCTTCGAGTGAATTCCAAATTTTAGGTGCAGCATAAATAATTGATGACTTGCTTTTCTCACATCTAAACAGTGGTAGAATAATGTTGGATGAACCACGAGTCTAGTAATTATGAATATTGGAATTAACAGAAAGATAGTTAAAAAGAGCTGGGTCAAAATTGGGATACATCAGAGTATTATAGACGTATTGCCCTACTTTACGTGTGTACATATCTCCTACAGTCAACATCCCCAGATCCTGAAATATTCCATTTGTATGGGCTAAGTAATGACTTTTCGTTACGCACTGGACTGCTCTCTTTTGAATAAGAAATAGATCGTTTATTAAATACCCAGAACAATTTCTCCAGACAGGAATGCAATAGTCAAAATAGGGATAAATTATAGAATAATAGAGCATTTTCAAGATATTGGCTGGAACGCAGCTACTGATTCTATACAGAATACCCAAGGATTTAGATATTTTAGTGGATAAACTATTGATGTGTTGACGAAAACTCAAATTTTCATCCAAGTAAACTCCAAGATATTTAAAAGAGTAAACCTGCTCTACCAGACTTCCTAAAATCATGATAGGGGACAACTGGTGTTTGCCTCTATATGAAATCACCATGTACTTAGTTTTCTCAACATTCAATTGAATTCTATTAGCGATTAGCCAGTCAGATATTGAGGACAAGTGGGAGTTAATTACAGTGTGGCTGCTAGTAATGGATGATCGTGGTATAGCACAAGATATTGTGGAGTCGTCAGCAAAAAGGTTAAATTTAAAATACCCCGAACAATTAGAGAAATCATTAATGAATACCAAGAACATGAGGGGGCCCAAATTGCTACCTTGAGGTACACCACACTTAATATCACGACTCTCAGAAGACACACCATTTACCACGGTAATTTGATTCCTGCCTGTTTGGTAAGATCTGAACCAGTCATTAGCAAGACCACGAATTCCGTAATGATTCATCTTGGTAAGCAGTATTTCGTGAGATATGCTATCAAAGGCAACCCTAAAGTCCAAAAACATAAAGAACACGAGATTACCGCTGTCCAACTCATCGTACGCAAAAGCTAATAAATTCAGAATTGCGTGCAGTGTACTCTTATTAGATTGGAATCCAAATTGATTTGAATTTAGTATATCTTTCCTATTGAAGTAGTTATAAATTTGACGATAAGCTACTTTTTCGTATATTTTGGAGAATACACTCAAAATTGAAATAGGTCGATAATTAGAAGGTTCACCGCAATTGCCTCCCTTATGAATGGGTACAACATGTGCAATCTTCAATCTATCTGGAAACACTCCCAAAGATATAGATCTATTAATTAAATTCGAAAGTACCGGAGATAGTATAGGACTGAGCCTTTTCACAATTTTAACAGGCATTGTATCCATATTACAAGGTTTGATCTTAATTGAAGAAATAATTTCGCTGATTTCATAGATATTTGTTGGATTGAAGAAAAATGAATTTAGATAATTACCAGTCAAATATTGCAGATAACCACCATCTGCATCCGAACCCAATGAATTGAAAATATTTTCACCGACAGAAGTGAAGTGCTTGTTCATTTCGTTTGCTATTGTCTCTGAATTTCTTACAATGCTACCATTAATTGATAGTTCAGCTAGATAACTATTAGAATTAGCATTAGGTTTAATTAATTTATTAATAATAGTCCAAACCTCTCGAACATTTTCACGAGCAGAATGGAATTTATTTTCAATTTACTTAGCTTTTTTACTCTTAATTTCAGCAGTGATAAAAAGTTTATATATCTGAAGATATCTGCATATAAAATATTAAATGAATAAAGCTAAGTTTAGCGGTCCACTTGCGGTTGGAGGGGGGGGGGGGGATTGCCCAATCTGTTTACAGAGAAGTAAACATTGATGAGATTCATTACATTGGGAACCAAATATATGAATTTAATTCTGAGATTAACCACTTTACCGAGTTATATCCGGACATTAATGATAGTATGTCATGTACATAATATGTTTATGACAAATTGAATTCCATTGTAACTAAGAATCAATATGACCTGAGTGTATTTCATATTAACATTCGATCCTTCCTAGGGATGAATTGTGTAATACGCTAAGTATAATTAAGAGTTGTTCATTTAATTTTATCTGTATTACTGAGACTTGGCTCAGGAAGAATGATGCATTGAGTTTGGTCAATATTCCAGGATATACAGTAGCGAGCATAAGTTTATGGGACAGTGAAACAAATTCAACATGTTTGTTTATTGCAAAGAAACTAGTCAACGAAAATACGAAAAACTTAACAATAATAAAGTTACACATACTGTGAATGCTTGCTAGAAATATTAGCAAAATGAAAACAACATTTGCCTAAATATTCAACCATTGCCATCATAGAATGAAAAAGACACAGAGAAAAGGTTAAGGAACGGTTATTAATAAACGGGTTTAACTGAATAATATTAGTTTAAAAGACTGTTTCTATGTATTCAATTGTTACAAAAGGTTATCAAATTTTTGGAACAAAACTATCGCCACCATTACACATGCTACTTGGAAACAAGTATCTCTTAGTGAAAAACATCTTATTTTGTCTCATCACAAGGATGGAAAGATACTTTCTGAGATTGCAAGCATCATAGAAAGATATAAAAGTGTTGAGCACCACATTGTTAATACTTTTAAAGAGTGTTCTTCAATTGATGCGAAACGAAAATCAGGAAGACCTCCAAAAACCACCCCCTGAGAAGATCGTGCCATGGTGATACTGTGCACAAATGACCATTTCGAGACTGCTGCAGGTATTTCTCGCCAAATGAGTGGAACACATGGTATAGATTCAAAGTTCCCAGAAGTCTGAACAAAGTAGGATCCATTGTTCATTTCAGCAACGAATCTAAATTTAATATAATCGTCGAAAGTGACGGCAAAATATACGTTCAACGAAAGGTGAGTGAATGAATGTCCTTGACGTGCGTTACAAAAAACATGAAACATGGAGGCGACAGCGTGTTGGTCTGGGACATTATATCTATCGCGGGAACAGGCCCAATCGCTCATCTGCATGGAGATGTCAACGCTGCAGTGTATACGAAACTTCTCATTCACCATTGCATTCCATATTTGCAATCACTTGATACTCCACCACGGATTGTGCAGCAAGGCAATTCTATTTATCACACGGCTCAAACTGTGAAAGCATGAATAGAAAGTAATTGAGTTTCTTTTAGGAGCTGCACTGCTCAGAGCCCCGACTTGAACCGCATTGGAAAAAAGTGGAGAGTAATTGGTCATGCTGCTCAAGAACGTATTCCTAAAAATCAGGATTAACAAAGGGGATTCCTGAAAGAAGAGTAGCAGAAGATAACTCCATAATTCTGCTAAAAAATGATTGATTTCTGTAATAATCGGTTCAACGAGGTCATCAAAATCAAAGACCTCTTCACAATATACTAATTTTGTATATCTAATTAACCAAAGGTTGATGCAATAACAACTGTTCCTTAACTTTTTCTCGGTGTCTTCTTTATTCTCTGATGGCAATAGTTGAATATTTAGGTAATTATCGGTTTCATTTTGCTAATATTTCTAGCAAGCACCCACAGTAAGTGTAACTTTATTGTTGTTAAGTTTCACGTATTTACGCTGACTAGTTACTTTGCAATAAATAAAAATGTTGAATTTGTTTCACTGTCCCTCAACTTATGCTCGCTACTGTATATCCGTATCATTTACACAGAGAGGGTAGTGGGGGAGGATCATTGCTGGAGATTGTAATGTCAATCAATTGACTGTGGATAGTGATACATCAGGATTGAACTGCTGAATACTATGACTATAACTCTATTATTCCTGTAATTTCTAAACCCACTAGGATTGAAGGCAATAACAGTACTTTAATTGACAATATTTGCATAACCAAACCTAATAGTTTCATTTCAGGCAATATTATTTGTTCGCTTTTTGACCACTTTTCTAATTTCGTAATTCATATGGATCATTTTGGTCAATCCAGCACGATGCGATCTTACAGGTTGATTAATGATAATACCTTAGCTAAACTATATAATGATATTAGGATGCATGACTTTTCTTCTGTTATTGATTCTGTAGGTAGTGATTTAGCAGTTAGGGATTTTTTATAATATTATTTTGTACTATTGTAATTTCAATTGTCCTGTTAAACATAAAGTTATTTCTTATAAAATGAAGATGAAACCCTAGATAACTTTTGACATCCTTAGTGATATGAAGAGAAGGCAAAGTTTTGACTTATTGTGCAAGCAAGGTAGAATGTCTAGATCAGTGTTTAATAGGTTCAGAAATTATGTAACATTAAGGATAAGGACATCAAAGAAGTTCTTCTGCTCAAATAAATTTCAAGAGTATAAAGGTTATTATTAAAGGTTATACGAGTTATTCAAATTTCAAACAGTTTTTGAAAAACCTAAGGCTTTTACAATTCTGAACCTACGGCATTGGTGTTTTTTGCATTCAATTCTCCACGGAATTCTCTGCGAAATTGCGGTAGCTGAATTTCTATTTACGAATTGGTTTTGAAAAAAAAAATGAGAGAGCCTTAGGTTTTTGAATACCGAAATTTGTCATTTTTCTGAAGTGCCAGAAAATAACTTTCAAAGTTATTGCTGTGCTGGCACTAAATCCTCACGAGTTGAGGGCCCGCTACTAGCCACTCGAAGGTAGGGGTGTCATCAGGCGCCACCTGACTTACTGTGGTAAAGTTCACACGATCAATAACAACAACAAAAACAACCAAAACAACAAGAAGATTAAACCCATCAAAATCCACAATGTTGGTAGTCCTGGGAGGGCCCCAGCTCATCACGTCAACGACGCTTCGGTGTCACCTTTGCAGGTGTACTCATTTCACTTCTCCTTCTCTTAGCAGTGGCCTCATCAGAAGAGAGACCCAGACGAACCAAAATAGAGCCGCAAACATTGCCAAAGTTGTGAACAAGAGTGGTATCATAAGTTCTAAAAGTTTACTCATATATAATGGGTCAACAATTTATGCTTTGAATCAATTTATTACGTGAGATGGTTTGACTATATTCATGTTTTCACGTGTGTCAAAACAACTATGACGTGGTGTGTCATCAAACATAGTTAGTTCAAATCATTTTATGGATTGAATCAACTTACTATGAGAGTTAGAGTTACATTTTGGGAGTTTTGAACATATGGTAATGGTAAAACAACTAGGACATTGTGTGTTGAAGTAACTCACAAAGATTGTTAATTCAATGTATCTGGTGTATGAATTAACTTACTATGAGAGTTGACGCTACTTTTTGAAGTTTAAGGAGTGAGTTAAATCAATTATGACATAGTGTGTTATAGTAACCCACAAAGACTTCTAATCCAGTGCATTCTGCAGTATATGAATTAACTTACTATGAGAGTTGGCGTTACTTTTTTGTAAGTTTATGTGAAAGTTAAAACAACTATGACATAGTGTGATAAAGTAACTCACAAAGACTGTTAATCCTATGTATCTGGTGTATAAATTAACTTACTATGAGAGTTGGTGCTACTTATTTTAAGTTTAGGTGCGAGTTAAATCAAATGAGTATGTGGCAACTTATACTTTCCTCAAAGCCAATTAATCAGTTGACACTTTACAGTTCAAATCTTGTTTTAAGTGTGTTACGTGTTGAATATGAACGCTCCTCAATACCATTTTAGTTCAAGTGCAAACTATAGCGTTATATGCACTAAATATTATTATCGCTGCCGATCGATTATCAATTAATTCCATTAATTAATTGATAAATGTCTGCCTAAATATTCTAAAATTTTGGGGATTGATAGTCTGGCGGCTAGGTAGTTATTTGAAGAGCTGATTATCAGTATATAACTTTTCATAATAATAAATTTTGATTACTGTCTTCCAGTTTGTTAACTGATATACAAACTAATTTCCTAGATTATTATATGTTAACTTATTTAAGCATCATAGCTACCTAGCTATTTTTTTTCAGTGCCAATACCATCTACATAGGGATAGGCAGTTACTGCGCTGTCCTCAAATAGGGTAAGTTCCAAATTATCAGGCGATTTCAAATTTTCGGTCACGTATGAAATATAGTATACTGTATATAGCTACCTAATAGCTAATTGAAATAAAAGTTGATAATTTATTTTATATAGTTTTTCTTAGGCGACCGAAAATGTGGAACCGTCCGATATTTCGGAACTTATCCTAGTATCTTAAGTAAAGTGGTCTGATAATTTATATATTTTAAAACTACTTAGGTCTACCTATAGGTAAGGTTACACAGGTAAATTTGGTTCTTTAATTTCTGAATTGAGGCCCTATTAAGAGAGTCTCAAAATCATTCTGAAATTAGTTTAGCTATATAATGAATTGCTGAATATCATAATAAGCTCAATTTATGATAGGTTCTATTTATTTCACGAATGTCTTGAAACCATGATGGTTATTAAAGTTTCTGAGATAAGATGTCGCAGTTAGTAAAAGTGCCCCAATTTACCTATACTTGACCCTAGTTTTCTATGACCGGGAGAACTCCATCAAGGGAGGTAGTCGGAGGAGAACACCGTCCAGGGATTTAGCAGGGAGAACTCCAACCAGAGGTGAGCCTTTTGATATATTTTACTTTTTTGGTATTTAATTAAAATCTTCATAATGAACAAAATTATGAAGATTAGCAAGGAAAATCCAATGCATTTATTAGAGCTAAATTTATACTGCATCTGAAGATATATAATTAGTTTAACATTTTATATAAATAATTTACCTATATGAAACAATTCTCAGTTAATAATTCTCTTCATTTCTTTATTAATATGGTTTTCTTTATTTTCTGAATCTACTTTCAGATCTTTATGAAGAATTGATGGAGTAGATCAACGTCATCAACCATCGGAGTCCTCTTCAATTCCTTTGAATGATTCAGGAACAATTATGCTAGGTCAAAGTAAGTATTTGAAAATATTAGATGACTTTTAAATATGTATTTGCAATATGATTAGCTCTTACTTTTTCATGTGCTTTTAGGGATTCCAGACATGAAAAGAAGATCGAAGCTGTCGCTATCTAATCAAAAGGAAAAAGAGTTGGTGATGTTATTGATAATGTATATTAACGATACTATAAATTTCTATTATATATATAATAATATACGAATCTCTTATTTCAGGAATTGGCAATCTATAGACGTGAAAGACAGTGACGAGAATTCAAATTGTATTTCTAAATAATAAATCTAAAACTTAAATGTATATATTTCGTTTTCAATTCGACCTTGGTAATTCTATTAGCATATTTCTATATCAGTGCCTATGAGTAAGATGAATTGCACTAAAATATGGTTTAGAAGATAGAGGTTTTATTATTATTCATTAAAATATAGTATAATTGCAGCATATCAAAGATTTATTCCATTTACTCTATCATCTAGCCTAGCTATTTATCACTACGTAAAGTTATTTACGTCTTCTAACTACTTATTTATAAACTCACCTGATGAAGTTACTTATTCAATCTAATCTATTAATTTACAACTAAACGCCATATATCATTTCATCGGATCGAAAACATTTAAAAAATCAAGGATAGGTCTAGGTGATCAATTATTTTTTTGTAAATCAAAATAGTATGCATATCACAGAAGCAAAAGTAGAAAATAAATGAACATGTTAGATTTGGTCCTAGAAAATAAATAGTCTAATCTAATTGATACCAGGACCTACTTCGAGATTATAATTTGATAGAGTAAATATAGTGACTGGAAAAGTCATGTAAAAAGTTTGGCTACTGCTAACCGGACCGATATTTCAACCTACACTAAAAGTTGATATACATTTACTTAGTTTACGAGTAGTTGATATAACCAACACGAGATGTTGATATAACCAACACGAGTAGTTGATATAACCTACAAGAGTAGTTGATATAACCTACAAGAGTAGGTGATATAACCTACACGAGTAGTTAATGTAAACTACACGAGTAGTTGGTATAACTTGCACGAGTAGTTGGTATAACCTACACGAGTAGTTGGTATAACCTACACGAGTAGTTGGTATAACCTACACGAGTAGTTGGTATAACCTACACGAGTAGTTGGTATAACACATAGGAGTGATTGGAGAAACATACACAAGTAGTTAATGTAACCTTGTTCTGTAGTTGTTATAACCATTGCACTTGATTGGTTCAACCATCACGAGTAGTTTTGACTATCACAGATAGTTGTTGTGACCATCGGGAATTAAAAATAATCAACTCACATATGTGTTGTTTTAACCAACGTCAATTTAACTCATATTAAATAGTACCTGCAACTCACCACGTAGGTAGGCGCAGAGATAAACCATAAAATTTAATCAAAACAAATCAAATATGATTTGATTCAACTAATCCTTTCTCTGTGTGTAAGTCTGTCGAGTTTAGCGTCCTTCACTTTGAAATTTCTCACCCACAACTTGGAATGCAGGCTTTCATTGGCGTTCTGTGTCCTCTTCTTCAGACACCGACTAAGAAGAGCAGGATAAGTCAGGTCAATATAAACATCAAGGATGTGCCTCCAAAGGTCATCACTGATACACACAGAGAAAGGATTAGTTGAATCAAATCATATTTGATTTGTTTTGACTAAATTTTATGGTTTATCTGTGCGCCTACCTACGTGGTGAGTTTCAGGTACTATTTAAAATGAGTTAAATTGACGTTGGTTAAAACAACACATATGTGAGTTGATTATTTTTAATTCCCGATGGTCACAACAACTACTTGTGATAGTCAAAACTACTCGAGATGGTTGAACCAATTATATATAATGGTTATAACAACTACAGAACAAGGTAACATCAACTACTTGTATATTTTTCTCCAATCACTCCCATGTGTTATATCAACTACTGGAGTAGATTATACCAACTTATTGTGTAGGTTATACCAACTACTCGTGTAGGTTATACCAACTACTCGTGTAGGTTACATCAACTACTCGTGTAGGTTATACCAACTACTCGTGCAGGTTATACCAACTACTCGTATAGGTTACATCAACTACTCGTGTAGGTTATACCAACTACTCGTGTAGGTTATACCAACTACTCGAGTAGGTTATACCAACTACTCATGTAGGTTATACCAAATACTCGTGTAGGTTATACCAACTACTCGTGCAGGTTATACCAACTACTTGTATAGGTTATATCAACTACTCGTGTTGGTTATATCAACTAATCGTGTAGGTTATATCAACATCTCGTATTGGTTATATCAACTACTAGTAAACTAAGTAAATGTATATCAACTATTAGTGTAGGTTGAAATCTCGGTCCGGTTAGCAGTAGCCAAACTTTTTACCTGACTTTTATAGTCACTATATTTACTCTATTAAATCATAATCTCGAGTTAGGTCCCGCTATCAATTAGATTATAGGTACTATTTATTCTCTGCAACCAAATCTAACATGTTCATTTATTTTATACTTTAGCTTCTGTGATATGCATACTATTTGATTTTAGAAAATAATTGATCACCAAGACTAATCTTTGCTTTTTGAAATGTTTTCGATCCGATGAATTGATATATGGTTATTAGTTGTAAATTAATAGATTAGATTAAATAAATAACTTCATCAGGTCAGTTTTTAAATAAGTAGTTAGATGACGTAAATAACTTTACGTAGTGATAAATAGGTAGGCTAGATAAATTGAATTATCCAGCTAGACTACAAAAACAAATTTTGATAGAATAAATCTTTGATATACTGCAATTATACTATAACTTAATGAATAATAATAAAGCCTTTGTCTTCTAAAGTGCAATTCATCTTACTCATATGAACTGATGTAGAAATATGCTAATAGAATTTACCTAGGTCAAATTGAAAACGAAATATTATAAACATTTGAGGTTTAGATTTTTTTATTTATGTAGAAGTACAATTTGAATCCTCTTCACTGTCTGTTACGACTATAGGTTGCCAATTCCTGAAATAAGAGATTCGTATATTAATATAAATATATATATAATAGAAATTCATAGTATCGTTTATATACAATATCAATAACATCACCTACTCTTTTTTCCTTTTGTGAAGAGGTAGCGACAGCTTCGATATTTTCTTCATGTCTGGAATCCCTAAAAGCATATGAAAAAGAAAGAGCTAATAATATTGCAAATATATATTTAAAAAGCATCTAACATTTTCAAATACTTACTTTGACAGAGCATAATTGTTCCTGAATCATTCAAAGGAATTGAAGAGGACTCCGATGGTTGATGACGTTGATCTACTCCATCAATTCTTCATGAAGATCTGAAAGTAGATTCAGAAAATATAGAAAACCATATTAATAAAGAAATGAAGAGAATTATTAATTGAGAATTATTTCATATAGGTAAATTATTTATATAAAATGTTAAACTATTTATAAATCTTCAGATGTAGTATAATTTGAGGTACGGTTAAGAGCCCCCCCGGTAATGATTCCCCCCGTTCACTAGCCCCCCCCCCCTCGGTCACGAGCCCCCCCGGTCACGAGCCCCACCCGTCACGAGCCCTCCCGGTCACGAGCCCTCCCGGTCACGAGCCCCCCCGGTCACGAGCCCCCACGGTCACGACCCCGACGGTCATGAGCCCCCTAGGTCATAAGCCCCTCCCCGGTCACAAGTCCCCCTCCCTGTTTTTTTAATCCTTATTTACCTAGTTAAACAAATAAAGAACTACTTAGATAGAAATAACTGAGAGTTGCTGATGTAGTTTGTTGTATCCGCTAGTTTGTTGTACTGCACACTTCATGATTGTTTAATGATCTGGCAGGGGGGTTCAGGGGGTGGCACTCCCTCCGATATACATATATTTTATGTATAATCAGTAATGAACTAATAAAGTGTCAATAAGGATTAAATAATATAGGTAAATAAGGATTTAAAAACAGGAGGGCTCGTGACCGGGGGGGGGGGGGCTCATGAACGGGGGGGCTCATGACCGGGGGGGGGGGCTCATGACCGGGGGGGGGGGCTCATGACCGGGGGGGGGGGGCTCTTGTTGACCGGTCTCTTGACCGGGGGGTCTCATGACCGGGGGGGCTTATGACTTACACCCGTATAAATTTGGCTCTAATAAATGCAATGGATTCTCCTTGCTAATCCTCATAATTTTGTTCATTATACACTTTTAATTTGGACTTTAATTAAATACCAAAAAAGTATAATATATCAAAAGGCTCACCTCTGGTTGGAGTTTTCACTGCCAAATCCCTGGACGGTGTTCTCCTTATTTGCTCCCTGGACGGAGTTCTCCCGGTCATGGAAAACTAGGGTCAAGTAGGTAAATTGCGGCACTTTAACTAACTGCGGTCTCTTATCTCAGAAACATTAATAACCATCATGGCTTCAAGGTACTCGTGAAATAAATAGTACCTATCATAAATTGATCTGTTGAACAATTCAATATATAGCTAAACTAATTTCAAATGGATTTTGAGACTTTCTTAAAAGGGGCGCAATTAGAAATTAAAGAACCGAATTTACCTGCGTAACCCTACCTATAGGTACACTAACTAGTTTTGAAATATATAAATTATAAAAATACTTAACTTGAGATACTAGGATAAGTTCCGAATTATCTGACGGTTCCACATTTTCAGTCGCCTAAGGATAACTATATAATATAAATAATCAACTTTTATTTCAATTAGCTATTAGGTAGCTATATACTATACAATACGTGACCGAAAATGTGAAATCGCCTGACAATTTGGAACTTACCCTATCTAAGGACAGCGCAATAACTGCCTAGCCTATGTAGAAGGTATTGACATATAATAATCTAGGAAAATTAGTTTGGATATCAGTTTACAAACTGGAAGGCAGTAATCAAAATTTATTATTATGAAAAGTTATATACTGATAATCAGCTCTTCAAATAACTACCTAACCACCACCCTATCAATCCCAATTTTTCTTAGAATATTAGGGCAGGCATTTATCAATGTATTAATGGAATTGATTAATAATTAATAATCGATCGGCAGCGATAATACTATTTAGTGCATATAACGCTATTGTTTGCACTTGAACTAAAATGGTATTGAGGAGCGTTCACATTCAACACGTAACACACTTGAAACAAGATTTGAACTGTAAAGTGTCAACCGATTAATTGGCTTTGAGGAAAGTATAAGTTGCCACATACTCATTTAATTTAACTCACACCTAAACTTAAAAAAGTAGCGCCAACTCTCATAGTAAGTTAATTTAAACACCAGATACAAAGGATTAACAGTCTTTGTGGGTTACTTTATCACAATATGTCATAGTTGATTTAACTCACACCTAAACTTACAAAAAAAGTAGCGACAACTCTCATATTAAGTTAATTCATACACTGTAGAATACATTGGATTAACAGTCTTTGTGGGTTACTATAACACACTATGTCATAGTTGATTTAACTCGCACCTTTGCTTCAAAAAAGTAGCGCCAACTCTCATAGTAAGTTAATTCAAACACCAGATACATTGATTTAACAATCATTGTGAGTTACTTCAACATACAATGTCCTAGTTGTTTTAACATATGTTCAAACTCCCAAAATGTAACTCTAACTCTCATAGTAAGTTGATTCAATCCATAAAATGATTTGAATTAACTATGTTTGGTGACACACCATGTCATAGTTGTTTTGACACACGTGAAAACATGAATAAAGTTCAACTAACTCACGTAATAAATTGATTCAAAACATAAATTGTTGACCCATTAAATATGAGTAAACTTTTTTCTCTGTGTATGAGCCATGTACAAATTCTTTGAAGAGATAGCCGCTGGGACAAGATCCTCAACTTCTGCCTTACCACCCAGCAGAACGAGGTGTCGCAGTGAGAATGCATAGGGTTGGCATCTGTGCTGGGACCGTGGTAGTAAGAGGACATTATAAGTTTGCGCAAGTCAACAACATCTCCATCTGAAGGGAATTTGCGAATATTTTGACCACAATACGACGTTAGCTTGTCAATTACCGAATCAGGCAAACCTTTCTTACCAGCAAGAGTACTACGCTGAACTGTTTTACCCTTTTGGGTCACTGTAGTAGACTTCATTTTATCCTTTAGTTTACGCAGCCGAAAACCAAGACACTTTGATACAAGGTTTACTCATTCTTACTTGACGACAGGGACCGAGTAAGGCCCTTCATCACCATTCAATGAACAAACGGCATTGAATGCTGATCAATCCCCGTGCCAACAAAGGAAACGTACCTGTTACCCTTCGCCTGTGATCGACTCCATAAAAGAACGGCAGATTCAGTCTCCATAGCAATAGACTTACTTTCGAAATTTTGCTTGCAATTATCATGAGATGCTTTCCAAGCAGCGAATTCGAATTCGGGAAGGGAATTCTACTTTTTAGTGCACATCTCACAGTAATTGTTCAAAACCTCCAAGTCAAGAACAAAATCACTGTTGCATTCAATTACAAATAACTCCAATGTGTGATTTGTAGCCTCTTGTCATTCACGTCCCGTCGTAACTCACGTGAACGTCAAGAGTCTCACCAACAACAATATTATCATACATTTTCCAACAGCTTGGTTGGAAAGAAAACAGTTCATCATAATATCTGGTCATGCTTTCATACAAGAAATGCGAGCATTCATTGTATGACTTTTTTGACTTAGTATGCACAAGAGATAAATTTGACATCATCTTGCAATATCCAGCAAATTCACCTCTATTTGTAAAAGTTGTTTACACAGAACAAACGAAATTATCATTCCACTTATACGGTAAATCATCATAAACGTCAACCCTATTTGATGAGGTATCTAAAATAGTTATGTCACACTGCGTACAACGTACAGTAAATGTATCCCCTGTGATTTGATTGGAAACAGTCTTGTCCACAGCCAACCCACATTCATACTCATTTCATCTATTCTATATTTTTTCTAGTTTCATCTATTCATAATTATTAAAAAAATAACGTTACACACTATTTAACTTTTTCTGTATGGTCAAAATAGCGCTTATATCATAAAAACTATAAATCCGGCTCAATTTATATATACGTATAAGGAAAATAATGAAGATATTAGGTAATTACTTGCAGAAATATTTTCCCTCCAAATTCTTCAGACTGATTGTATGTGATAGTGTCTTCCTTCTTATTGTTGATGTTGTGGAAATAAAAATATTATGTTACTAGCTACTACTTAAGGTACGTTTTGCATGCAGCGATTGTTAATTGCAATCATTGCCCAGTGATTATCGTTGAGCACTAGTTCAATGCTATTCCCATGGAGACGTTCTGCAACGAGTGATTACCGCCAAGGTATAATTCAATGTATTCTTATTGCTGGTTCACCATCGCTGAGCGATGATCGCAACAATCATGGCATGGAAAACGTACCTTTTAGAAATTAAAAAGAGATAATTTAAAAAATTCTCTAAAATGATGATGTTGCAAATGACCACATATCAACATCTTATTGATTTCATTTTCGTTGAGTTGAATAATGAATATGTGCGTTCTTTTCCTTGAAAATAATTATATATCTTACCAATGAGACTATTTAGATTAGAAAATACCTTTCATGGTAATAGTATACGGTACAAAGAGTTCCAGTGTATATTAATGTTAAGTAATTACTAAGTTAGAAACAGTCATTCAAAGTCACTAAGTTAGAAACAGTCATTCAAAGTCACTGCAAGAATTTTATACAGTACAATTATTATTCATAATAACTAGCATTTTGGTGTTTTCCGAGATTAATTGAATAGAACAAGTAGCATAAAATTTTACAATTATATTAGTATATGGTTTATCGACCAAATTTTAAGGGTCTAATAGTAAAAATATTTATTGGAAATAACTAGGTTTTCGACAATATAAAAATTCTTGAATTCATTATACAGATAATAACATTCTAAGAATAAATATATCATATAATGTTTCACATATGTGCATGAATAAAATGTAAAATTAAGTTTTTCATGTTGCAGCTGGTAGCTTGGAGAAAATATTGAAATAAAGAGGCTGAAAGAAACCCTGAAGAGGCAGCCCCAGACCTTTTTTGGACTGAATAATCTTAATTTACTTGCCTTGAAATATATTTCTTCAACTAGGCTTCACAGTTATTGTTCATAATTAATGTTAGTAATGATTATTATTATCATTAGTTTGGCTTTTCACCAATAGTTTGACATCTTGTTCACAAAGAGACACGAACACCTGGCGGTGTGGATATGAAAAATACAAGGAATCAACGATAATCTTTGGTGACACCACCATAACTTTCTCACTGGGTAGTCACATTTCGTTCCCGGCCGAAAAAATTAGAATCGGCAGATCATTTATTATGATAAATTAAAGTAAATAGTCATCGTGTTTTATCGTGAAATATTTAGTTTCAGATATTCTCATTTTGATATTATGTCAGCAATACTCAACGATAGACTATACGAAAAAAAATTGATTTATTTTTAAATCAATTTCTGACGATCTGCATTTGTAGATCCCCGACATTCGTGTAGCGAGATATATAAGACGGTGGGGGGGGGGGGGGGGGGTTTCTGGCTTCTACTCTAATATGCTTCTACTCTAATAAAGAAAAATAACTGAAGTAAATGCAGTAAATGAACATTGCTGATGTTTCTGTGTTGATTATGCAGTTATGTAATCATTTTCTAAATATAAATTGACATTATATGATGGAAACACTTGGTAAATAGCAAGCAGTTGCTTTAATCAGACTTTATTTTGAAATATCTTTAACCCTAATGAATTTGACTATCAGAATGAACGTGAAGGTTTGAGTATGTGTTAAGAAGCAGATGTCTTATTCATAAACCTACGGTTCTGTATCTTTTACAAGTTGTTAGTACATATACTAAACTGGTGTGAACTAAATTTCAAGTAAAAAATACTGAACATAAAGGGAGAAATAAATACGGGGTGTTCCACCGAGGGGTGACCGACAACAAAACGCTATAAAACGTAAACCAATAAAATCCTCTACTTTTCGTCCTATTTTTCAGAAAATACTTTAAGTGTTCGTGGTATTGAAATAATTTTTTTACCTAAATATTTACTTGAGCACTGGCCTCAACATGACCTCCGTCTATTTCCAAGCATTTCTGCAGTCATCGCTGGTACCCCATCATAACCTGCCGGCACATTTCTTCAGTGATATGCCCTTCAAAAGCCGTTTCAATCATTGTCTTTCGCTCATCAATAATGTTCTGGACTTGATGAACTCCCATAAAATGAAATCACAGGGGTTTGTGTCCTCAGTTCACCCAGCTGTTCGGTAAATTTTTGAACAATGAAAATGCCATGGCCTCCATGTTCACCAGACTTAAACCCCTGTGATTTTTTGCTATAGGAGTTCATCAAGTCCAGAACAATTGATGAGCGAAAGACAAGGATTGAAACGGTCTTTGAAGGGCACATCACCGAAGAAATGTACTGGCATGTTATAATGGGATACCATCGACGACGACAGAAATGCCTGAAAATAAACAGAGGTGATGTTGAAGCAAGTGCTTAAATAAATATTTAGGTAGAAATTTTATTTTAATACCACAAAAACTTGAAGTATTTTTTTTTTTGAAAAAAGACGAGAAGTAACGGGTTCTATCTCTATTGGTTTAGCGTTTTGTTATCGGTCACCCCAAGGTGGAACAGTCCAGACATAGGTAAATAAGACATTGGCAACTGAGAAAACAGAGCTGAGATTGGATGGAGTGTGACCCAATCACAGCTCGCGCATGTTTCTGTTCTCCCTGAAAACGTGGGCGAAAGTGTGTTGAGTGGTAAGCTAGCTGTATTTCTAAGTTGCAACACGTCACCACAGTACAATTCACTTCTTAATTTACGTCATTTTCGCTTATTATCGTCAATACGTAAATATTCTTTATCTATAAATTCAAAAATATACTTGGTGTTCATGTAAAGTCAAGAATGGCCGGTAAATTTAAAGGAATTACATGAAAGATATAAAGTAATTTAAATAAGATGTGCCTAGAAAACACACTTCAAACTCATTAGAGTTACAATTTGTAACAACTATGCCTGATTTGTAGTCCGAATCCATTTTCTCTGCTCGTGAATATCAGAAATGATTGGCTTCTCTATCCCCAAAACAAACATTGCTAATAACACCCAAATTAGTTAGAGGCTTTATGAATGTAGAAGAGGAAAAGTGTTTGCTGTGTACACCGAAGAGCCTTTTGCAATTATACTCATACTTATTCTCTGGTGTGTTCGTTACTGAAGCCTATAAGCAAAACACTGCTAATATCTATTCAACAGCTGGTATCTTAGTGCGGCAGACTTCTGAGTAGGTTCTTCATTTGCTGTCTTTGAACTCTATCAAATAATGATGTTTACAGTTAGTATCTGGTGAAATAGAAAAATTATTTAAATGATTGAAGGGTGAAGGAATTATCTGACATTTTGAAAATCTTACAATCATGTTGGGTAAAGGATTTATCTACCACGTAGACCTTTTAGTTATCATTGAGTTTACGTTTACATATAATATCTATTTCTCATTGAGTACAAAATCAATTAGGCTCTTTCTTCAAAAATGTTTGATAATTAATGTTCCGTTTTTGCTCTTCGGTCACTGAAATTAATATGTTGTACATAAATGTAGTGGTAATTGATCTCATAGTTATAATTCTTTTCTGTAAATCCTTTCTGTTTCAGCGAATAGATATATATTTATATAAATTATAGACTTATAGTATATGTACTGGAAGTGCTAATATAAAATGAAGATAGTGAAATAGTTAGATTTCCGACTTTGAATTCGAATAGAAGTCTGGCATTTCGATTGATGTCTTCATGATTTGTTTCACTTCTCTAAGTTCAGTATATCAACTTACAAGCAACTGATTCATGAGAATAGAAAATATATTCTAATGTTAACATCAATGCTGTGTTTTAGCTTAAGTTGAAATACAATGGAATTAAAATATTCCATCTCCTGGCTGTATCTCACCAATGCAATCTATTAGCTGTATCTCCCCATTTAATCTCTTGGCTGTATCTCCCCATTCAATCTCTTGGCTGTATATCCCCAATTTAATCTCTTGTATGTGTCTCTCCCATTCAATCTCTTGAGTGTATCTCCCCCATTCAATAACTTGACTGTATCTCCCCCATTCAATAACTTGACTGTATCTCCCACATTCAATCTCTTTGCTGTTTATCCCCAATTCAATCTCTCCCATTCAATCTCTTGGCTGTATCTCTCCCATTCAATCTCTCGGCTGTATCTCCCCCATTCAATAACTTGACTCTATCTCCCACATTCAATCTCTTTGCTGTTTATCCCCAATTCAATCTCTCCCATTCAATCTCTTGGCTGTATCTCTCCCATTCAATCTCTCGGCTGTATCTCCCCCATTCAATCTCTTGGCTGTATCTCTCCCATTCAATCTCTTGGCTGTATCTCTCCAATTCAATCTCTTGGCTGTATCTCTCCCATTCAATCTCTTGGCTGTATCTCTCCAATTCAATCTCTTGGCTGTATCTCTCCCATTCAATCTCTTGGCTGTATCTCTCCCATTTAATCTCTTGGCTGTATCTCTCCCATTCAATCTCTTGGCTGTTTCTCTCCAATTCAATCTCTTGGATGTATCTCTTCCATTCAATCTCTTGGCTGCATCTCTCCAATTCAATCTCTTGGCCGTTTCTCTCCAATTCAATCTCTTGGATGTATCTCTTCCATTCAATCTCTTGGCTGTATCTCTCCCATTCAATCTCTTGGCTGTATCTCTCCAATTCAATCTCTTGGCTGTATCTCTCCCATTCAATCTCTTGGCTGTATCTCCCCCATTCAATCTCTTGGCTGTATCTCTCCCATTCAATCTCTTGGCTGTATCTCTCCCATTTAATCTCTTGGCTGTATCTCTCCCATTCAATCTCTTGGCTGTTTCTCTCCAATTCAATCTCTTGGATGTATCTCTTCCATTCAATCTCTTGGCTGTATCTCTCCAATTCAATCTCTTGGCCGTTTCTCTCCAATTCAATCTCTTGGATGTATCTCTTCCATTCAATCTCTTGGCTGTATCTCTCCCATTCAATCTCTTGGCTGTATCTCTCCAATTCAATCTCTTGGCTGTATCTCTCCCATTCAATCTCTTGGCTGTATCTCCCCCATTCAATCTCTTGGCTGTATCTCTCCCATTCAATCTCTTGGCTGTATCTCTCCCATTTAATCTCTTGGCTGTATCTCTCCCATTCAATCTCTTGGCTGTTTCTCTCCAATTCAATCTCTTGGATGTATCTCTTCCATTCAATCTCTTGGCTGTATCTCTCCCATTCAATCTCTTGGCTGTATCTCTCCCATTCAATCTCTTGGCTGTTTCTCTCCAATTCAATCTCTTGGATGTATCTCTTCCATTCAATCTCTTGGCTGTATCTCTCCAATTCAATCTCTTGGCCGTTTCTCTCCAATTCAATCTCTTGGATGTATCTCTTCCATTCAATCTCTTGGCTGTATCTCTCCCATTCAATCTCTTGGCTGTATCTCTCCAATTCAATCTCTTGGCTGTATCTCTCCCATTCAATCTCTTGGCTGTATCTCCCCCATTCAATCTCTTGGCTGTATCTCTCCCATTCAATCTCTTGGCTGTATCTCTCCCATTTAATCTCTTGGCTGTATCTCTCCCATTCAATCTCTTGGCTGTATCTCCCCCATTCAATCTCTTGGCTGTATCTCTCCCATTCAATCTCTTGGCTGTATCTCTCCCATTTAATCTCTTGGCTGTATCTCTCCCATTCAATCTCTTGGCTGTTTCTCTCCAATTCAATCTCTTGGATGTATCTCTTCCATTCAATCTCTTGGCTGTATCTCCCCCATTCAATCTACATGTGTCGATGGTGTAAAATCTCCCCAGTGAACTATAACGGCTTTCAGATGTCACTTGGGTACATTTTACTACAATGTTTAATGCTCAAAATATTCATTTAGGCGATGGCATTGCAGTACAAAATGAAATAAAGATATTTTATTATTTCAGTCTTTCTGGGTTCATTTTCTTATTATTCAGTTATTTGATTCAGATACATCAATAGAAATAAAATTCGTACTCTAGTTGACTAAAGACTGATTATATTTAAACTACCATAATTACACGAACCAAATAAACATTGAAAATAGTCACAGTTTGAAGAAGTTTATATCTGGTTATTGAAGAAGATAATTTAATAAATAGAATATATAGAAATATTAATTCTGATTTACCAACATTTTTCTACAATCTTGTTATCCTTCATTCCACCTAAAGAATAAAAATTGATCAAATTCTCTGAACACCAATCTTCATTTCCTTTCTATTTAAATTATTGGATGATTTTTAAATGGAAAAATGATGATAAATGATAAGCGATCAAATATTTATCTTATTGAAATAAATATACTTCATATTTTAAACTAACTTTTACGTATGCAATAACTCAATCAGACATATTATATTTATTATACATATCATAATGTTACTGAATTGAAAAAATATTATTTTGTCTCTATAGCTATGTGACTCTGGTGTTCCTACAGATACTCATTAAGTCAAAGTCTACTGTGACAAATATATCACAGTACACCGTAATAAATAGGATGATAAATATTTTGTTAAAGCGAATCTAGTAAAGTGTCAGTGCAGAGATATGATTTTACGGTTCATGTAACGTACTTTAAGCTCACTCACATGAGTGAAAAATAAATTATGGTAGCCTACATTTGAAAAAAAATTTGGTCAAACATCCCAGGTAACATTGATTCTTGGGGCAACATTGCGCAAATATTGTCACAATTTTGCCCCTATATCGTTACAATATTTACAATATTGTCACATTATTGCCCAAGTATTGTTACACCATTTCCAATATTTGGACTAGTTTCTCAATATGGTTACATCATTTCTAATATTGTTTCCACATTTTTACTATTGTTATTACATAGCTAATATTGTTAACACATTGTAAATATAGTAACGTCATCGTTAATTTTGTTACTACATATCTAATATTATTGAAACGTTGCTAATATTGTTATAACATTTCTAATATTATACTGCGGAATATTTACTATCTTTGATATTGTGTGGAATGTAATAGCATTATCTGTAAAGAAATTAAATTTTTGAATGTTTGAAGAGTGTATCAAAAAATTGTTTTACATTCTTTTATTTAGGGTTGTTACAATATGCTTTATAAATATTAGATCTCGAAAATATTTTAAACGGAGGGAATTAAACATCATTGAATGGCTCTTACCCAGCAGTATATACAGTTCGATAACATTTTTCTTCGTAACGTCTATGGTATTCTTAAGATCTGTGATTTTTAGAGCATATTATCACAACCCTAGTCATTTATAAATATGTGTAGTGTGTACAACTAATTTTCAAAACTTCAAATTCAGTAAAAGAAAGGGTGCTCCTGCGACGAAAGATTTTTTATAATGAGAAGTAAATAAGAAGTCATGTAGAATAAAAACATAAAAGCTCATAACGCAGAAAATTTATTGCGAGTATTCTCTCACATTAAAGGGATTGTAATTAAAAGTGAGAAGAAAAAAGATATGCGATAGAATGAATGGGAATGCTGATAGCTTAATAATTGATTAAGGTAATCCTGGTCATGTAAAATAATGAATTGATTATATATACACATGTTCATTTAGTAGGCTAATTAATTCTCATGAAACCTAGCTGTTATTCAAAAATACGAAATTGCAAGAGTTTTTAACTGTAACTAATGCACCAGCTTATTGGAGTTGATATCAGTTCAACCTTCCATTTCATCCTAATAATGATGGCAAATCTCATTCAGTTTAAATTGTTAGTTTGGAGAGATATATAGTATTTAATTTCTACACACTTGAGATGAGTTCCACGAATATTATTTGATTGAGTTCCCGAATAGCTTCACAAACTAAAAGACTGAAATTTGAATGGAACTCCAATTCCTCTCTAATATATTCAGTTACGGTGAAGTTTTACTGAATAACGAATCAAAATTGCTTTCCACAATGCCCAGGCTGTAAATCTTAGGAAAGCAATTCAAATTTAGTACATTTTGGACTCGAGGAAAATACTTTTTTCGTCTCCCAGATTTGCTTGCCTCAACACTAAGAGTTATTGCGGCTGTGCTGAGACATATTATACCATTCATAAATCTTTTCCATGAGCACATGAAAATATCATGGCAGATATTGTTGAAGATTTATGCCATGAGATAATGTGAAAGTATCCAAGAAATTTAAAAACAATTACTTACCGTTCCTGCGGGTAAGATAGGACAGAAAATATTACAGATAAAAGTCAGAAGATACTCAATATATATGCTTTTGTCTAGATTTGAATTATCTAAACTTACAATATAAAGAGTTAGTCTACAGTTTTGGACAAAATATAAGGGTAGGCAAAAACAAGTTATCTAAATCTTTAATTTCATAAAAAGTACAGAATACACATTATTGAAATTTTGCATGTATTTCCATATAGAGCTCATGTGTATTCTTATGAAATTTCAAAGCATTTGGACAAATATTTTAGGAATGGTTCTATATTTCACTTCAAACACTAAATTTTGCTCTGGTCAAAAGTTGAGGGTAACCATCATAAACTTTGAAATATTCGCGGATATTGGCAATCAACTTAATAGTTTGTGAATTATTCTTTGCTATATCACTTCAATACATCTTCTTCCACAAAATTCTACTAATTTTGCACAATATGAAGGAGTTATCCATCTTCTTATCATCCACGAGAAATGTTCAAAATTCTTCCACATTTCTTGTGTTTCTTCTCTTAGTACAGTCTCCAATTATTATCTCCAACTGTGCAGCAGTTTACTAATTCAATTCATCATGTATTTATACCAAATATAAGACCTTTAGGGTCCGAACTGGGTACACTTTTTTAAATAAATAATTAATGAAAATGGCAGTGTTGTAGGTGATAGACTTAGAAGGCATTACGAGACGAGTTTCTATAACTATTGTATCGTATCTTCAGAATCGTAAATAATTATGATTCTTTCAAAACCCACTTTTGAAAAAAAAATTCATTTTTGAACCGAACGTTCTGAAATTTGTAGAGTATATGTAACTTCGCAAAAAAAAGACACGTTTTATACCTGTAACTTCTTCGAGTTTGGCTTTAGTTTAAATTTTTTTTTAGTTTTTTCAATATTTAAATTTTTTTTTACAAATTTCAAAAAACGAAAAGTGTATGAGTGTGTATGCTAGGATGAAAACGAAGCAAGTTTTGGAATCCTTAGAACATTTCTAAAAATGTAAACAGAGCTTTTTTTAATTTTCCTTATTGTTTTTTTTTTATTATCATTTTTTGATGACTAACTAAAGCTTTCAAATAAATCCAAATTTTTCGATTTTGAACTGCGATAATGAGAAATTTGAAAAAGCCCTCATTATTATTTGTTAGAAATGTTCCAAGGATTCTATAACTGTCTATTTTTTATTGTAGCTTGAAAACTCATTGACTTCTCGTCTATTTTAGTTGAAAAATACACAATTTACAGGAGACTCAAAAACATGAAATAATAAAGTAAAATGTCGATTTTTTCACCATGGATGAATTTTGAATTCTGTTTTCATGTTATTCTGTGATCTATATAGGATATGAATTCTTAGTTTTCATATTTTACCTGTGAATTACCTATAATACTGTCATAAATTCCATATATATAAAAAAAATTTGAAACGTCCGTTCTGAAATTCCTACAGTATTTGTAACTTTGCAAAACAGAACAAATTTTATTCGGGTGAATTTTTCGATTTTGGGTTTAGTTTTCCATAAAAAAGTAGTTTTTTTAATTTTTATTTTATTTTTACAAATTTCAAAAGACGAAAAGTGTATGAGTGTATATGCTAGAATAAAAACGAAGACAGTTTTAGAATCCATGGAACATTTCAAACAGAGAGGTTTTTTTTCAAATTTCCATCTGGTTTTTCTTTTATGAGCATTTTTTGATGACTAACTAAAATTTTCAAAAAATCCAAAATTTTCGATTTTGAAATGCGTTAAAAAGAGAACGAGGAAGAAATTTGAAAAAGCCCTTTCGATATTTGTTTGAAATTTTCCAAAATGTGGGACAATTCAGTTTTTTTACCATTTCTGCAATATTTTCCAATGGATTTAAATAATTTTTACACTCAATGTAGCCACTTATAGTTTTAATAATGATATAAAATTTCAGCTTAATACGTAGGATAGAAAAAAACTTATGGTGGAGTCAATGTTTTTCACAAAAACACAGTGCCAAAAGTGTGGGACAATGTGAACAAAAATGTTTATAACTTCATATAGAAAAAAAAATTTCAGACTAACATTAATATTTAGTGAAAAAGCCTTCGTTATTGATGACTGCAGCACACCTTCTACCACAGGATTGAATGAGACGGCAAAAAACATCTCGTGACACTATCGCCCACTCTTCTTTGAGTTTGAGCCAAAGATCTTCAGTGTTGTTGGGATTCCTGGCACTCACATTCTTCCCCAAAGTGGACCACAGGTTTTCTATTGGATTTAGGTCCGGACTTTGCGGGGGTCAATCCATTACAGCCACATTTTGCTCCCGAAGAAACTCCATCACGTGTTTAGCTTTGTGGCAGGGGGCGTTATCCTGCATGAAAATGGGCGATTCGCAGGCAGAACGTCTAAGTATTGGGATGACATGATCTCGTAACAAATTCTTGTAGATGGTTCCATTAACTCTGGTGCTTAGACGGACGAGATCAGTCGTCCCTTCCCATGAAATCATGCCGAATACCATTACGCTGCCCCCACCAAACTTGACTGTTTTCTTGGTGCACTTTTTATCGAATCTTTCGTGACAAAATCTTCTTACATATTTTTTCCCGTCAGATCCAAATAGATTGAACTTACTTTCATCGGAAAAAAATATATTTTGCCACTGATGGTCGGTCCAGAGTACATGATCTTCGACGAAGCTCAATCGAACTTTCTTGTTTTTGAGGCTAATCAAGGGCTTCTTCGCGGGTGACCTTGCAAAGAGGCCAATTTCGCCAAGGCGTATATAGACACTGTTATACTAGAAACATTGACATCGTAGGAGGTACTCATTTCACGAGAAATACCTGCTGCCGTCTGAAACCTATCCTTCAGGGATCAGTGTAAATTCATCGCGGGTAAATTCATCGCAGTAAATTCATCGCGGTAAATTCATCGCGTGGTAAATTCATCGCATGGTAAATTCATCGCGTAGTAAATTCATCGCATGGTAAATTCATCGCATGGTAATTTCATCGCAGGTAAATTCATCGCATATAGGTGACATATAACAGGAAGGTAGATAATACAAATAATAGAGAGGTATATAAATAATAGATAATTTAAGAAAAAAAGACATTGTAACGTTATAAATAATATGGTACACACACAATTGGGCACAGGGAAATTGGGCCTGCCGACAATTGGGCCTATGATAATTGGGCACCAGGACAATTGGGCCCACGATAAATTGGCCCCAAAACAATTGAGCCCAGAAAAAAATTTGGCAGAGGACACACTGAAGAAGTTTTACTTCGTTATTACATAAGATAGTGACAATATTATCTAAAAATATGTTTATAATTTTTTAATTCGATTGATATATACTGGATATGGTGTATATTAGGAAGCCCGTTAAATCGGTTCTAGGTAAATTGCTCTAAAATAATTGCTCGAAAGACAATTGCTCGAAAACAATTGCTCGAAAAACAATTGCTCGAATGAACAATTGCTCGAAAGTACAATTGCTCAAAAGACAATTGCTCGAAAAACAATTGCTCGAACGAACAATTGATCGAATGAACAATTGCTCGAATGAACAAAATTGCTCGAATTATAAAATTGCACAGTTTTCGATTTTATTTAAGTCAGTTATTCATGAAGTGGAGCTACACCTAACAATCCTTGTTTCTTTTTAGTAATTGATCATTAATCATTCTATAAATGATTATAATTATTACTCATTCTGCATAATCTTTTTTTAGACCGTTTGTGTCATCTCGTATGTAACATGTGAATTGGAATCATGTGGTGAATCACTACTATTCATGTTTTTTTTTATCATAAAACCCGAAAATTTTTGTAGATTTATTAAAACTCTGCCATAACTTTGAGTTATTTCACCTATTGAGGTACCACATACATATAGGCTAGTAATAAATTAATCTACAAATTTTTCGGGTTTTTTGATTAAAAGAAAAAGGAATAGTAGTGATTCACCACATGATTCCAATTCACATGTTACATACGAGATCACACAAACGGTCTAAAAAAGATTATGCAGAATGAGTAATAATAAAAATCATTTATAGAATGATTAATGATCAATTACTAAAAAGAAACAAGGATTGTTAGGTGCAGCTCCACTTCATGAATAACTGACTTTAATAAAATCGAAAACTGTGCAATTTTATAATTCGAGAAATTTTTTTCATTCGAGCAATTTGATAATTCGAGCAATTGTTCATTCGATCAATTGTTCGTTCGAGCAATTGTTTTTCGAGCAATTGTCTTTCGAGAAATTGTTCTTTCGAGCAATTGTTCATTCGAGCAATTGTTTTTCGAGCAATTGTTTTCGAGCAATTGTCTTTCGAGCAATTGTTTTCGAGCAATTTACCGGCTACCGTTAAATCACATTTGGGTACTAATCTCATGTTTCAATGCAATGAAAATCTTTGAAGAACTTAAATAAGTCGAATTAAATTGAATCGTGTCATGTGGATCCAATTTGTAGTGTAAATCGTCTGATAAAATGGTAGCTACTATAAGTAGCTACTCAGATACGTAATTTGAGAATTAACATAAATTTAAATTAAATAAAAATATGTATAACAATAAAATAATAAATTAATGCAATTACCCACATATTAAATATTTTATAGTAATTGTATGATATACATTTGAAAATTATATGACATTCACTAAAAATTCAATCATTTAAAATAAAGTAACAGCACAGATTCGTAAAAACAAGTTACCCTAATCCAGCGAAAATAAAGTGAAGTCGGCATAATTATTTGCAAAAAGTTTATTTAAGTTTATCAATTTAATTTTATAATGTACCATGCGATGAATTTACCATGCGATGAATTTACCGCGCGATGAATTTACCACGCGATGAATTTACCAAGCGATGAATTTACCACGCGATGAATTTACCACGCGATGAATTTACCATGCGATGAATTTACGGCGATGAATTTACCGGCGATGAATTTACTGCGATGAATTTACCGGATACCATCCTTCAGTGCCATTTTCCTCATGATCCTATCGTCTATAGGAGTGGTGTTTCGCGGTCTACCCTTCTTCTTCGGTGGTGAAACTTTCCCAGTCTCATTGTAGTCCTTTATATTCTTCCCACAACACTTTTGGACAACTGCAAGTCCTCGGCTATCTTCCGGATTGAATTTTTATCTTCATAAAGTTGTGCAATTCTTCTTCTCATGGAGGCGGTCATTTTCGGTGCCATTGCTATGATGTAACCGGCTAAAATGTAAACAAAGTGGTGCAATCGACTTATTCTTCATTGACATAGTGAGAAATGAGGATAAACTGACTTTAAACTACCTTTAAATAGTATTTTTCTAACATTGTCCCACACTTTTGGCACTGTGATTTTGAGAAAAAAATTGACTCCACCATAAGTTTTTTTCTATTCTACGTGTTAAGCTGAAATTTTATATCATTATTAACACTATAAGTGGCTACATTGAGTGTAAAAATGATTTAAATCCATTGGAAAATATTGCAAAAATGGTAAAAAAACTGAATTGTCCCCACATTTTTGTCCGCTAGTGTAGATACCAGAATGTTCAGAGGTTTTAACTTGATTTTTATGGTTAGTAATAGTTAAAACATTGTTATAGTTAGTTAACATTTTATTATGGCAAGTGAAATATTGAATGTGCATCAAAGTTTAAAATGCAAGTTGACCAAACACAAATATTGAAGCTGAATGTCATCGTTTTATAATAATTATTATAGACGAATATCATCCGAATATCATCGTTTTTACATGTAGTACCTATGTAGCGATACAAAAACAACTTCAGATAACATTAGTGACTAAGATTTATCCCAAATAATTATGATGCGTGATGTGCATTTCACACAGGCAGGAGGACATTTGCATCTCCTAGACTCCTACATCGTTTTTCTAGTCTAGTCCCAGTACTTTCAAGTGTAGATCACAAAATTGTTCACAAGTCATTCAGTTGTTGAATGCCAAAATGTGATTTTTTTCTCTTCAGATCTGTTTCACCAGGATATTTTCTATATATTGTAGTACCTGTAACCTCTCAGTATAGCACAATTTGCAGATCTGGATTACATTTATACTTATAAAATTGTATCTGACAAATTGAGTAGCAATATCATAGTAAAATTTTCAGGGGCCAACAAAGTGATAACTAATTTATTGACTACCTTCTTAACATTTCATAAACAATATCTGCTTCAAATTTAATTTGTTACAGTATTTGTTCTACAGAGACAGAAATATTTTAGGATCAGTAAAAATAGACGATTCAGTATGAAGCAGGGACAACATTATTTTGCTATATGTCCCTGTTATTCTTGATTAGCGTTGTTGTATACGGAGGAGCCTTGGGTGATATTATATAAGGGGTAATTTCTTGTATAATACAATTCAAATGACTGTCATCTTCTTAAGTAAATTCTCAGCTAGTCCTACAGACGAGGAGAAGGTTGTCTGTAGTAACATTCTGTCCTGTACCAGAAAAAAGGACCATATGTTCGAAAATGACATACTGATAATGATTTCTCTTTCTGCCAATAACTATCTCTACCAAATGAGGAATTCCAATTTCCGAATATTCAGGCATCGCAATCACAAGTAGCCTAAATTGTTACCGAATTACAAGGTTCACCAGCCATGGACTCATTTCTCTGATAGTACATCATCACAGTGACTCTTTTCTCTGATAGTACATCATCACAGTGATTCATTTATCTGACAGTACATCAAATTAGTGACTCTTTTCTCTGACTATACATCATCACATAGCCTTTTCTCCTAATATTATATTATATAGAATTCAATATATTCACCTTCAATAAAGTGTTATTATATGCGAATGCATATCATAAACTAGATTATGTGCACTTAGTAGAGCGCATACCTTCGCCTCCGCTGTGACCCGTTCTCTCCCAAAATAAAGGAAACTGCTAACTGGATAATAACCAATCGTCCTACCAAGTTTCATGCAATATGGTACAATATTTTTTGAGTTATAAATGACCTTGACCTCGACCTTCAATCGGATCGCTTCCAAAATTCTACCAGATCGTTCTTGGTCATTGACCATTATTATACCATCAAATTTCAGACAATTTGGTTGAATACTTTTTGAGTTACAAATGGCCTTGACCTTGATCATTGACCTTTGACCCGATCACTCCCAAAATCTATCAAAATGGTTCCTGCATATTGACCAATCGTTCCACCAAGTTTCATGCAATATGGTTCGATACTTTTTGAGTTATAAATGACCGTGACCTTGACCTTTGACCAGGTCACTCCCAAAAGACTAGCAGCAGGTCACTGGACATTGAACAATCGTTTCACCAAATTTCAGGCAATTTGATTAAACACTTTTTCAGTTCAGCGAATAACAAGATGATAAATAAATAAATAAATAAATAAATTCCGATAAAAATATAACCTTCCGCAAGATTGCGAAGGTAATTAGCATATCAAAACATCTCATCATTATTTTACTTTCACTGAGTGGAAGGTGTAATCAGTATTTGCGTTGTAATGCAGTTGATTGTAATTCCGTGAAAACCGCACTGAGGCTTAATTCTAATCAACCATAATGAGACATGATAGCACTCAGCTGAGCTAACAAAATCCACCAAATGAGCCATTCTCAACCACATTGAGAGCTTCTGAGCCTCATTTTAAGCCCCTTAATTGGCTACATACAATAATTATTGCCACCCTCTATTCACAGTGTGAGAGTCTCTCATATTTGCCTGCTGGAAGTGAAGTGAAGGCAGTTTGTGACAGACTATTTATTACTACTCTAAATTTGACTGATGTCGCTTGCTTCATTTGCACTGCAGTTTACAGTAGAGTTTTTCTACTCTATGTTAGAGTGATGAACGTACTTTCCATAAAGTAAATGCAGAAAGCTATTCGGAGTACCTTAGTTAAATTGAGGATATTCATTTGGTAGTTTTTTAACCATTAATTATTTTCAGTTATATTTCTGCTGTGCATGAATAGAGAATTATGTCTATAGAGATGATCTCTTTGAGCTCTGATGATGTCTTTCATATGTAACTCTGCTAATTGACTAGGCTGAGTATTTGGAATATTGTGGAAAGTTTTGAAGATACCACATTTTAAAGATTACTAATCGTATCAAACATACAGAGTGGCGCATAAGTAACGCACCCTTTTAAAAAATTAATAATAAATAAAGTATGAAAGGTATAACGATGGAAATAGTTGCAAACAATAGAGGAACTCTGAAAGAGATCTTGGTGGCCACGGCCGGTACGTCACCAAAACGCGAAATTACTCTTTGTGGAAAATTCAGCCTTAGCATATCCATAGTTTCCCTTGCAGAATGAGCTGTAGCTCCATCTTGTTGGAACCAGAAATTTCTGTGTTCATGTCTTCTGTATAATATAATAATTCTATTATAATTTCATGTGGATTGGAGTTTCCATTGTCATTCTATTTGTTGTAATTTTAAATGTTCCTAGCCAGAGAAAGCTTCAATCCAGTCACTGACCCAAAAACGAGCCTTTACAGGTGAACCATGATGCAAGAGTTGTCTCAGGGAAGTTCAGTCGGGCAGAAAACTTTCCATGAAAAACTCCTATTTAAGAGTCAGATCCGCCAGTTCAATACGTCAAGTCCAACCAATTACCAAGCAATGGAAAATTAGAGAGATGTGAGCTATTTCCGCTAACTACAAAGATTTCCAACGTAAAGCCTATTACAAAACCGAAACTACCCTAAATCCAACTACCGTTACTTCTACTAAATCTAACCTATTTGATAACTCATATTTCAATGAGGCTAGTAAGATAATTCTCTACAAATACCAACCATTCTCAACTCTACTTATGAGACACAAAAGCTGGAACCTAAGGACAAATGTTTAACAGCCCTAATCTACAACAATATAAACCTAAAATGAACTACCAAATCATGAACCCCTAAAAATCTGGTAAACGATGGACTAGCAACTGACGGCTGAAGTGATCTCTGGTGAAGGAATGGAACATAGAGTAAGTTCAATATTTACTGTACTTTTAAAGTAGACTGTTCCAATTCTCAATTCAATGAAAGAAACCGTAACGTAAATTCCGAAACTATTATAGACATGCCAGAGGAAATTTTCATTACTTATTAATATTACTTATTACTTATTACTATTACTTATTACTATTACTTATTACTATTACTCATTACTATAACGTAAAATACTATTACTTATTACTATTACTTATTACTATAGCGTGAAATACTATTACTTATTACTATAACGTGAAATACTATTACTTATTACTATAACGTGAAATACTATTACTTATTACTATAACGTAAAATACTATTACTTATTACTATAACGTAAAAAACTATTACTTATTACTATAACGTAAAATACTATTACTATAACATAAAATACTATTACTTATTACTATAACGTAAAATACTATTACTTATTACTATAACGTAAAATACTATTACTTATTACTATAACGTGAAATACTATTACTTATTACTATAACGTGAAATACTATTACTTATTACTATAACGTGAAATACTATTACTTATTACTATAACGTAAAATTCTATTACTTATTACTATAACGTAAAATTCTATTACTTATTACTATAACGTAAAATTCTATTACTTATTACTATAACGTAAAATACTATTACTTATTACTATAACGTAAAATACTATTACTTATTACTATAACGTGAAATACTATTACTTATTACTATAACGTGAAATACTATTACTTATTACTATAACGTGAAATACTATTACTTATTACTATAACGTGAAATACTATTACTTATTACTATAACGTGAAATACTATTACTTTTTACTATAACGTAAAATACTATTACTTATTACTATAACGTGAAATACTATTACTTATTACTATAACGTGAAATACTATTACTTATTACTATAACGTGAAATACTATTACTTATTACTATAACGTAAAATACTATTACTTATTACTATAACGTAAAATACTATTACTTATTACTATAACGTGAAATACTATTACTTATCACTGTAACGTGAAATACTATTACTTATCACTATAACGTGAAATACTATTACTTATTACTATAACGTGAAATACTATTACTTATTACTATAACGTAAAATACTATTACTTATTACTATAACGTAAAATACTATTACTTATTACTATAACGTAAAATACTATTACTTATTACTATAACGTAAAATACTATTACTTATTACTATAACGTAAAATACTATTACTTATTACTATAACGTAAAATACTATTACTTATTACTATAACGTAAAATACTATTACTTATTACTATAACGTAAAATACTATTACTTATTACTATAACGTAAAATACTATTACTTATTACTATAACGTAAAATACTATTACTTATTACTATAACGTAAAATACTATTACTTATTACTATAACGTAAAATACTATTACTTATTACTATAACGTAAACCTATTACCTAAACTAAATATATTTCATAACCAATTTAATAATCATCTTCTATAGTTCTATTCTAATTCCTATCTTTATATTTCAGTGTTAGTGTAGGGTCGGTTCACATGAGCATCACATCTTCATGGCTAAATCCTAGAGTTCCAGTTAAATTCAAAATCTCCCAAATTTAAAATTGCCTTATGCTTCAAAAATTAAACTTAAAATTGTTTATAAAGATTTATTGAAACTCGAAAAACTAAAACGAATATTAATTTACCTACTTGCTAATTTTTCCCCAAGTTTCTTATATGGTGGCCAGTTGGGTTTTTCATTAAAAGAGATCCTTCAAGCCAGATGTGATGTTCATCGTTCCTATTATTTGTGATTAATCTTATCTTTTTTTCTTATATTGAAGATATTACTTTAATTTTTTAGATTCTTGAAATTCTAAATTTTGTAAAATGCCCCCTTAAGCTAAATCAGGAGAATCTGATTCTTCAACGGAAGATGAAGCGAGTAAATATGAATCCTTTTGTAAAACTCGTCGCTATTTGAGACAGAAAATTACTAGATTCTGTAATAATGTTGAAAATGACAGAAACTTATGTTGGTAATAAGGTTAAGGATTATGTCAGAAAACTGTCTGATTTGCAATCTGAAATTAATGTTATTAACAGAGAGATAAATACCCATCTTCCCAGTGATGTAGATCAGATAGACTTGATTACTGAGGAGGAGGAATACAATGACAAACTCTCTGATACTATAATGCTTTCGCCCACCTGATCGGATACGACGCAGCCTGTAATTAAATTACCAGAGTTTGAGAACAAAAAGAATGAGAGCCTTCAGAGGTTCTTTTACGAGTTTGAATCTATAGTAGATAAACATCAACTATCGTCATACGAAAAGTTCGTTTATCTCAGAGGTCAGCTCAAGAAAGCTCCTCGATGTCTTATCGACTCCTTAGATTCTTCTGAACAGCGTTACGAGAATGCAAAAGATTTATTAACTGAAGCATTCGCATTTACTCTGACTCAACAGTACGAAGTTATAAGCCGCTTGAGTAAACTAAAACTGTCTTCATCTAGTGATCCTTATGTTTATATAGGTGAACTAAAATCAATTATGTCTTCATTCACTACTTTAAAAATTGACATTAATATAATATTACAATATTTCGCTTGGACAGGGCTCAACGATTGTTTTCAATCACAACTTTTGCAAATTACTAATAAAACTAGACCATCTCTCGATGAAATCACTGAGCACATACATTAAAATTAATGAACGCAATACTCCAAGTTCTAATACTAACCACAGTTATTCAAAACCTAGTTATCCGTTGGAGAGTAAGACCTATGCGACTAATGTTAAAACTAATTCATTTATACCATGTAATTTGTGCATTTCCAATGAGGTTTCAGATATTAAACATACTATAGGAGATTGTACAGTATATCCGACTGCTTCTTTGAAAATTATAAAATTAAGAGAACTAAATTATTGCGCTAGATGTAGCTTTAGAAATCATAAAACCGCTAATTGTAAATTTACTTTCAGTTCCAAATGCAAAAATTGCAACAAAGATCACATGACATTTTTTGTAATTTTCTGAGAAGCCACAAAATAAGAATTATACTAATACTAGATTATCATCTGTGCAATTTTCTAATTGCAATGCTACTCATGACGCGATTTTACTTCCTTCATTTCCAGTGCACATTAAAAAAGATAAAAACTCTGTACCAATTAGAGTGCTTAAAGACAGTGGCTCGCAACGAAATTTCGTCAAGAAATATGTCTTAAACAGATTAAGTTACGAGACTGTCGAAGATAATGTTCACATAGATGTTCAGGGCTTTAACTCTACAAGATCATTTAAAACAAAGGTGGTGAGAATTCAAGTTCTCATATGAGATGTTCTTGCGGATGTTGAGGCAATAGTTATTGATAGTCTTGATATTAACTTGAAAATTCCGAGCCTAGAATCCTTTCAAGTTAAGGGATACATCAATGCCGATAGTAATATAAAGAGTGTAGATGACTCCATAGGTGACTTTGAAATGGTCATGGGACCGGACGCTGATAGACTTTTACGAACTAATACTGTTTTATTTGGGGTTGAAGGCAGTGCACATTTTCTAGATTCTAGTATCGGAGTAATGCTTTCTGGGCCAGCTTCCGCAATATTAGATAATTTAGATTATCTTCCAGATAGAAATACTGCATGCAAAACTGAGATAGCCCTGAAAGCTGGAGACAAAACTGACATTGGAAACTCGTCTAATTCTGACAATGAAATTGAATGCGCTTCAGTTGAGGCTCTTGACTAATTAGCGAAAGGAGTTCTCAACTATGACAAATGCTTAGATGTACAAACAGAAAGTGTAGACCAGGAAACAGTTTATGAAGTTCTCTCCAATACGGAGAGAGATGAAACTGGTAGGCTTATAATGCCTCTTCCTTGGAACAAGGTCACTGAAAAGCATCTAGGTAGGAACTTTAATTTGTCTAAAAGTATCTTGCAGAGCTACTTTAAGAAACTACAGAAGGACAACAAGCTGGAAGCGTATGACGAGGTGTTTAAGGAGCAGCAACGTCTCGGCATAATAGAACAAATTGATGATATCCAGAAGTTCATAGATGAGAACAAAGACTGCAGCTTCCTACCACACATGGGAGTATTCAAGCCTGGAAAGGAAACAACTAAGGTGAGAATAGTATACATACTTATCCAATTTATCAGAGAAATCTAGAACTAACTCTCCTTCAGTTAGTCATAATGTAGCTCTCTTACCAGGACCTTGTCTGAACCATAAAATAACCACAACGGTCATGCTATCACGGTTTGATCAGTACATTTGCACTTTTGATATCTGTAAGGCCTTTGTAAATATAGCTTTACAAATTAAAGATAAAAAAAGACTGTTGTGTTTGTGGTTTAGCTCTGTAGAAAATGGAGATTCCTCGGTCATTGCATACAGAAATGAGAGACTGAGCTTTGGGCTCCATCCAAGTCCTTTAATCATTATGCTTGCATTATACAAAATACTAGTTGTAGATACAGATAACGACTCTTGACGATATAATTTCCCTAAGGAAACAAATATATCATCTTATCTACATGGATAATGGTTGTATAACTAGCAATGATCAAAGCTACTTAGTTTCGGCTTATGGCAAGGTGCAATCTATATTTGCTGAATACCAATTTAATCTGCAACAATTCAATACGAACTCAGAAAAGTTACAGAACGTGTTGAACGCGGAAGAAAATGCCGAATCAGAGTCAACAGTGAATTACTTCGGTATGAGGTGGAACAAAGAGTTAGACACATTGACTCCGTATCCACTAAAACTTGATGAACAGGCAAACACGAAGCGGACGGTTTTGTCAAACTTAACTCTATTTATGATATCTTCGGTGTTTACATACCTATGCTGGCTCGTGCGAAGATCTTTCTTCAGAAGTTTCTAACCGATGCTGCCATAAAATGGGACTCACTTCTTCCACAAGAATCACAAAGAGAATGGGTTAACATTGCTAAACAAGCTAACCAAACCCCTGTTGTTCCAATTAGAAGATGGGTCTGAAATAAGTCAGACTCTTATGACTTAGTAGCCTTCTCGGATTCTTCAGGTACAGCTTATGGTGTAGTGATCTACATTGTATGTAGAGAGACAAAGATAGTATCCTTTGTATGTGCTAAGAGTAGAATAATAAACAACTCGTTGGAAAAGAAGTCCATACCATGTCTAGAATTCCAAGCGGTAACATATGCGACAGAGGTTATTGTAAGCATATTCGAGGATCTATGTGGAGAAAGGACTATTAATCCCGTAAAAATACTGAACCTCACGGTGTTTACAGACAGCATGGTATGCCTATCTTGGATCAGATCGTATTTCTGTTGAAAAGATAAGATGAAAAAGAAGGGCGTATTCATCATGAATAGACTCGATAGGATTGACAAACTGAGTCATCAAAATCCTATATCCTTCGGTTTCATTGAGGGAACAGATAATCCAGCGGATTACTTATCAAGACCAACAAGTTACAAAAGGTTGTGTAAAACTGAGTTTTGCACATGGCCACAGTACTTGCAAAATGTAGATTACACTGACAAGATGTTAATCAATGTGCCATCCTTGAACGAGGATGCTACAAAACTGTCTGTGATGATTGCAACTTCAGAAGTTACTACTGTCGACCATGTTCTTGAACCGTAGAAAAAGTCTTCACTGCGCAAGTTAATAAGCATTGTGACAATCTTGATCACATTCATTGAGGAGCTGAAGAAAAGAATTCTTCAAAGAAAAAATCTTAACTTTGCTGAGAAACCAGACTTGCGCAAATAGACTTTTATTAGGATCATGGCAACAGAACAAAGAATCACATTCCCAGAGGTATTCGAGTTTTTCGAGGGTGGACGAACCGTTAAAAAACGAATACCAAAGTTAGTTCTGCAAATGAACCTGTTTATCGATGGTGATGGTTTGATCAGGGTGAGAGGAAAATTTGCTAAGAATAAAAGTCCAATACTTTTATCAAACAGATCTCACCTAACGGGCTTGATTATCGAAAACTTCCACACTAGATTTTCTCATATAGGTGTATTGACTACACTAAGAGAGATTAGGAAACAGTTCTAGATACTGAAAGAATTTTCTACAGTAAGGAAAATACTACGGAATTGTTTCACCTGTTGTAAATTGAATAAACTTCCTCTCAAATTGAATCAGAATATATATCCTGATTTCAGAATCGATGCCACACCCATTCCATTTTCCACCGTCTTCATTGATCACATAGGTCCATTTACAGTTACAATTAATGAGTAAATACCAAAATGTGGATCCTAATAATAACATGTCTTTGGAGCAGGGCTGTTAATTTGAAAATTTGCTATAATTTAGGTGTGGCAGAATTCCTTAGAACAATTCAACTTCATATATTTGAGTACGGTTTATTTCATCGATGTTTGTCGGATTTAGGTAGTCAAATTGTCTGTGGGTCTAAGTATATAAAAGCGTTTCTGAGTGACCAGGAAACCGTGAAATACTTCTCTGACCATGATATGGGCTCCATTACCTTTCAACAATATGCAAAGGGAAATAGTAAGCTAGGAGGTTTGGTTGAGAACCAAGTTAAGCAAGTTAAACATCTTCTCATAAAATCTATTAATAAATGTGTACTTCCTCACACAGATTTTGAGCTGCATGTATCAAAGACCGTTCCCATTGTTAATAGGCGACCAATCGCTTTTAAAGAAAGCATCAGAAATGCGTGTGCACAACTTGAATTTCCTGAGTCTATAACTCTAGAGAATCTGACAAGAGGTTAAGAGTTGCATTCCTTCAACATTATCCCACAGTTGGGTAAGGATAGTGACGACTACGTACCACCAGAAGAGAACTCTGAGTTTATCCGTAAGAACTTCATGAAGCTACGGAAAGTGAACTCTGGATTGAACAGCGTCTACCAAGAGGAATTTTTAGGTAACCTGATGTCCCAGTCAGTGGATCAAAAGGACAGATATGTACCTGTTCCTCATACACCACTGAAAGTTGGTGATGTGGTTTTTTTCATTGAAGCAAACACTAAAAGGCACAACTATCCTATGGGAATAGTAAGAGAAGTAGAGATAAATTCTCTTGGAGAGTCTACTGCAGTAAGAGTTTACAAGGGATGTACAAATGAGATTGTGTACAGACATGAATCTTCATTGATTATACTTCTGTCACCTACTAGTTCTGAAGAAGACGATAAACCAGTTGAAAACAAAGATACTATTTTCATAACTCCTGTGAAGAATAAGAAGCGCCGTATTGCTTTCAATCGCGCTAAGGATAAAATAAGATTCTTAAATTCAAAGGATTATATTTTAATGAGTTTTAATCTTCCTTTGTATAATCTCGCTAGAAATTGGAATTTTAATGTTTTATATATGTTTGTAGTGCGTAGATATTTATTTAATGTTCTTAATGTGTTACGTTTCAGAAGAGGTTTATGAATTGCTATGTTGAAAATTTATATACATATAATTCCTCTTCCGAAATATAATCTCAATAGAAATTGGGATTATAATGATTGTATATATGTTTGTAGTGAGTAGAGATTTGTTTGAAGTTCTTGCATGCTACGTTACATTATTTATTATGTAACGTGTCATGTAGCGTAAATTTTGTGTGTGTGCTGCTATATTTAAAGTTTATATATATAAATATTATTTTTTGTCATGTTGTGTTGTTGTCTATTGGAATTTATATGAATAATATATACACGGGAATAATCATCGATTCCTATTTACGAATAAATATAAACCAATCCCTTGTGGGGGAGTGTATGTATTTAAGAGTCAGATCCGCCAGTTCAATACGTCCAGTCCAACCAATTACCAAGCAATGGAAAATTAGAGAGAAGTGAGCTACTTCCGCTAACTACAAAGATTTCCAACGTAAAGCCTATTACAAAACCGAAACTACCCTAAATCCAACTACCGTTACTTCTACTAAATCTAACCTACTTGATATTTCTTATTTCAATGAGGCTAGTAAGATAATTCTCTACAAATACCAACCATTCTCAACTCTACTTATGAGACACAAAAGCTAAAACCTAAGGACAAATGTTTAACAGGTATCAAGTATTCCTGTACCTTTTGTGAATTGGTATCAAAAATTATTAATTATTGCTTATTTGTTACCACTTAGGGTTACGGGTAGGACTAGGTTTTGATACATAGGGTGTATTTGCTTTACAATTGTATTACTTGTATATCCAGGAGACTCCACCTTCCCGTGGTGATACTGTTAAGTACCAAATTTTTTTTTCTCTATTTTGTTTAGAACATCACCTTTATTATATTTTCTTTGATTGTTCTCCACTTTGGTATAACTAACGGGGCTCCCCCCCCCAATATCATTCGGGGGCATTTTGTTTATCAGTATAATATTTTTTTGTAAATAGGATTCTTTTTCCTACTCCAAAGAGAGTTCCCTTTCTGTAAATTCTCACCCCGTAAGGGGGAGAATATTTGGAGATGGGGGATAAAATAAAAAGTGAGGGTAATCATACCCCAGCTAAAAATGAAAATGGAGAGAGAGTTGGTAGTTTTTCGAATGCTGAACATAATTACTACACCTTTGAGAAAATGATTGTCAGTGAGACTGGGGACGACACGCCTTCCTCTAGACAAGGAGATGGTGTTCCATTAGAAAACCTGCTGTCTCAAATTCAAACAATAGTAAATAACATCAAAACAATAACCAAATCCAGAGAGTCGGACAACCTAATTGCAGAAACCTTATCTGACCTTGCCAACAACTTAAAGACCAAACAACCAGACAAAAAGACTAAAAGAACAAATCTAACTGAAAAGAATAAAACTGAAGAAAGACCAATTCTGAACAATTTTTCAGACTTCCTAGCACTACTGATAATAGAAAATATATTAAAATTGAATTTGAGAGTGAGCTAAAAAGAACAATAAGTGTCTTATCTCTACTGAGAAATCAACACCATTATAAAAATCCATCTTAATAGAATCTTCAGCATCGACAAATCATCATTCATAGCCTGTATAGAAATCGACTCTCAATCATCTAAAGAAAACCTTCTCAAACTATGCACCATCAACAATAAACCATGCAAAATCACACTCTACGAACCATTCAACCATAGTGGAGGAATCATCTACCTCAGAGACTTGGATTTGGATGAGGAATCATCGGGCGAGCTGAAAGAATGGATGAAAGAAAAGCATGAAAATCTAATAAATATAGAACAAGCATCATTCATAAGAACCAAAAACCCTGACACCAAAGATTCATTCTAACATACGAACCACCCTTCATAGCATCTACTTACCAGGATTATCAGGAGAAACCAGGATATATCCATTCAACAACAAACCTATGAGATGCAAAAAAGGCCAAGCATACGGCCACACTGTAAAGAAATGCAGAACTGAGAAAGTTGTATGTGGAAAATGCTCCACATATGGACACAGCTACGATGATAGCCCGCTGATAAGCCCAAATGCCTGCACTGTGTGCTGTATAGTGTGTGTTGTGTATAGTGTGTGTTGTGTATAGTGTGTGTTGTGTATAGTGAGTGCTGTATAGTGTGTGTGCTGTATAGTGTGTGTGCTGTATAGTGTGTGTGCTGTATAGTGTGTGTGCTGTATAGTGTGTGTGTGCTGTATAGTGTGTGTGCTGTATAGTGTGTGTGCTGTATAGTGTGTGTGCTGTATAGTGTGTATGCTGTATAGTGTGTGTGCTGTATAGTGTGTGTGTTGTATAGTGTGTGTGCTGTATAGTGTGTGTGCTGTATAGTGTGTGTGCTGTATAGTGTGTGTGCTGTATAGTGTGTGTGTGCTGTATAGTGTGTGTGCTGTATAGTGTGTGTGCTGTATAGTGTGTGTGCTGTATAGTGTGTGTGCTGTATAGTGTGTGTGCTGTATAGTGTGTGTGTGCTGTATAGTGTGTGTGTGCTGTATAGTGTGTGTGTGCTGTATAGTGTGTGTGTGCTGTATTGTGTGTGTGTGCTGTATAGTGTGTGTGTGCTGTATAGTGTGTGTGTGCTGTATAGTGTGTGTGTGCTGTATAGTGTGTGTGTGCTGTATAGTGTGTGTGTGCTGTATAGTGTGTGTGTGCTGTATAGTGTGTGTGTGCTGTATAGTGTGTGTGTGTGCTGTATAGTGTGTGTGTGTTGTATAGTGTGTGTGTGTGCTGTATAGTGTGTGTGTGCTGTATAGTGTGTGTGTGTGCTACATGAACAAATTTGATGACTTCATGCATTTATTTCTAAAATAGGCCTAAAATTAACAAAAAAAGATCTTGTATCACTTTTTAAATTTATATTATGTACAATTCGACGCCAATCTTCCGCCAGGAGTAAACGTTTTGCCGATTGCCTTTCGGTAAAAATCTTTATATTTTTTAAAAGACAAAAAAAGGTGCATAACTCCAAAGCCTTATGGCATAGCTTAAAATAAGCCTATAGGCCTACTGGATAGGCCTACGGTTGTGTGTCACCTAGTATAAGCTACGAGAAAAAACATATCGCAAGTGTGAGTCACCTGTGTGATTTTTGAGATTTCTAAAAAATAAATGGAGTCAAGGTTTAGTACTGGTAGATCATTTTTTGAACTTGAGATGAGCGCTATTGAAAAAAACGTTTTTTGCAAATAACTTTTTTTCTATATCGAATTTTTGAAATATGATTCGATATTCTTAAAGAAGAGAAAAATCTACATCTATTTATTATATGAATGATTATTTTGATGGTCGAAATCTACCCGGAATATGCGTCGAAACATTTATATGCGTTTTTTGCTAATAACTTATTTAATGCAAGAAAATCTTAAAATCTGATTAAATATTCGAGAAGCTGAGTAAAAACTTCTTAAAATTCATATAGTGTTCAAAAATTTGAAGGTTATATATAAACTTCAATATCGGTTTGAAGTTTGAAAATCCAAGATTTTTGAGAAAGTTCGTTTTTGAAAAAAAAAAAAAAATTTTCTCGAATAACTTTTGATTGACTCCTTTAATTTGAAATCGGATAATTGCATGTGGAAGATGAGGCAAAAGTCTTCAAGAATAAGTCATACATAAATTCAAACCTCTTCTTTTTTCTAAATAAATTAGGTATGTTTTGTTTAATTAATTGTCATAGCGGTTTGATTTTAGTCTTTTCCATGGCAAATATTTAATATCGCCTTTTTTTCAAATTTGAATGAATATTATGAAAGTAAAAAAATATTCCTAACTTTCTTCTCTCAGCACAACAGTCCGAAAAAAGTCGATATATCACTGTAAATTGAGTTTATATGTTTCTCAAATCATCCGATATGTAACAATAAAATCTTCATTTTACAAAATTTAATTAATAATTTTATTTGTATTCTGAATTGTTTTATGGGTTATAAGGGAGTATATTGAAGCTAGTTCTTTCATTTTTCGTCAATAGAATGAGCGATTAATCATGGATTAATTTATTATCTACGGACTTTTATAAATCCCTAATATATCGGTTTGAATTATTCCTACGGAAGAATTTTGAATTTTAGGGTAACTTATAATTATTTTCAGGTAAATATTAGTTTGTTTACAATATCACGCGCCATCATTCATTTCAGTCCAGAGCATGTTCTGTGGTCTAGAGTGTTGTAATCGCAATTAGGTTTTTATATCGCATATTTCAACTTATTAAGTGTTTTAGGTATTTTAAATAGATCACTGTACCATAAACACTCAAAAGATGATCTTTACATTCATAGGAACCTAGGTAGAAATAGTTAGGTACTTCATTTAACTTCACTCAAAGAATTTAAAATCATCAACTTGACAACTTTAGACAAGTTAAGAAAACTTAAAGGCTAAAGCATGATACTGCCTAGTCTAGAAGTTTGAACCAGTCTGCAGACTGCAACTGATGGGTGAATTCACAAAGTTTATTCAGTGACAAACTGACAATAAAGTCTTTGTTATTCCATGTTGTAGCCCTAAGCCCGGCGGCCCAGTCTGCAAAAGATGCATGAAGTTGTGAAGTTTGGCCGGCGACTAATGAAAACTTGAAATTAGTCTCCTGAATTATCCGGTGACAATTTCCTAATTAATTCCTATGTTTACATCATTACATGTAATTATTTGAGAGTATTTAAAATTTTTTGGTCCTTTTGGAGAGAAATTGGAAAATCTTTGGAGACAATCGGACAAATTGCCATAAAAATGTAAAAGCCGGTGACTGATTGTGCATGCTTTGCAGTTTGCAGACTGACTTGTAGGTTGTCAGTAATTGGTAGTCCTAAGCCAAGCGAAATAGTATGTTTCAGAAACTCCATGTCTCTCCAAAACTCAACAAATTTCTTTCCAAAATGATCAAATTACTGAAATTAGTTGAAATTACCTTAAATTCTCCAAAATAACCTGTCTGCAGAAACTGCTAAAGTGTTCATAGAGATCTTTTATTCTGTTTGTAGCAAAATTATTTATTGTACATAGGTACAGGGATCAATTCAAAAGCTTTTGTAGCAAAATTAATGTAAATATTGGAATCAATTCAAAATTGTTCGGAGAGAATATCCCATATTTAGCAGCCTGGCAAAATAACATTAACAGTTCCAGACTGCAAGTGCAAAGTATGTGCAATCAGTCTGAGGCGGCCCAGACTCAGACTGGTCAGACTTCAGATAGCGATAGGATAGACCCATAGGGTTACATAGCCCGTAGGTAAATTGCGTCCCTTTAATTTTTAATTCCGGCCATCTCAATGCTCTCAGTCTCATGAGAGACTCTAAAATATTCTGAACTGATTTACTGTCCTGAAATTACATTAAAATGTTGCATAGCTATCAAAAGAAGTGCAGCAGTGAGCAGTGCATGCTATAATTTATTAATTTAGTTTAACAAATGTTTGAAGCTATGAGTCTATGATGTTCCTGTTGTTTGAGGCCGTAGGCCGTAGTTGGGGTGCCGCAAGACACAATTCAGCAGCTCTACCCCCATGTTTCAGAGGCTGGAAAATTGTAAGCCAATTTTTGAACAAATGTTTTACAAAAAATTGGAGCCAAGCCGATTTGGTTAATTTTTTGAAGATTTCAAGCCAAAATTAATATGAGAACATGGAATAAATTCAAAATTTAAAGCCAATTAGATATAGATTTCTGAGATTTGACCATTTCAAATCTAGTCAATTAATTGGCTTAGATTTGAAATGGTCAAATCTCAGATATGTCTAATTGGCTTTAAATTTTGAATTAATTCCTATTTTCCCATGTTAATTTTAACTTGAAATCTTCAAAAAATGAGCCAAATTGAGGCTTGGCTCAGATTTTTTGTGAAATTTTGGCTCAAAAATTGACTTACAATTTTCCAGCCTTTGATGCATGGTATACATGGTCAATGGCTTGACCCTACTTAATTTTAGAGGGGAAAATTTCTCTCCATATTTCAAATTTCTCTCCAAAATGACCAAAAAACTTCAAAATAGTTCCCAATTATTACATGTAAACATAGGAATTAATTAAAAAATTGTTGCCGGATAATTCAGTAGACTAAATTTCATGGCCTCAATAGTCGCCGGATAAAATTCACAACTTCATGCATCTTTTGCAGACTGGTAAAATGTAGTTTAGGAGAAATATAGATACTTCTCACCATTTGCCATGTAATAAAGAATGTCCAAACTCGCCATTTTAATGGTGATTTTGTAACAGTTATTTTGAGGCCTTCAATTGCAAATGGTGAGAAATATCTATTTTTCTCTTCTGCTATAATGTTATTTAACTTATTTTTGAGTGAATCTATGATAATTTGATCATTTGGAAGTGAAATTTGAGCTTATGAGCCATAATATTTTATTCGGGTCCATTTGCAATTGAAAGGCCCAAGTAAATGTATGCATGCCAGTCTGCAAATTGTGTCCATGTCGCCAAAGATCTTTGGCGATGGCGACGATTTTACCTCGTTTTTCCACCTTAAAAAGATCTTGCCGACGATTTTGGCTTCTAATTAACCTTTTTAAGATCTTGGTGACAAATTGCCAAACTTTTGTCAACCTTTAAAAGTACTTGCTGACAATCTTAGGTCATTATTTTTATCCTAGATCTTCATAAGTTCAAAATCTACTATTAAATTAACCCTGAACTGCTCCAGTAATAACATGTAAACTTAGAAATTAATCAGGAAATTTGTCCCTAAGATCTTTCAAAGATATATTTCCTCTAAAAAAAATGTCTAAAGATCTTTTGCGACATTGGAGCCCCAGCCCCCAGTCTGAAAACTTTTAAAGTGATTTTAGAGAAATCCAGACAAATTTTTTATTTTGCTTTCTGGTCACTCTGAGGTAATAAAGCATGTCCAAACTTTGTGTCAGTTATTTTGAGACATTCAATTGCAAATGGCTAGGAATATCTAATTTTCTCCTATGCTATAATGTTATTTTGGAGAGAATCTATGATGATTTGATCGTTTTGGAGAGAAATTTGGTTATTTTTGGAAAGAGCTGGAGAGATAATTGGAGAGTTTACTTGTGTGTGTGTTCTTTACTCTCACTAATTTATCCTTCACTCACTAATTATTTTTCTAGATTAATACTAGTTAGTTATTAGTTAGGTATAGCTAACAATACAGTACTTTTCAGTTTTCACTGAAGATACTATTTAGTTATTTACTTTAAGGGAGTACCTTCAGGTACTCCACTGAAATATTATAATATCTCCTTCAACTATGCAGAAATTACTTATCAATTTTAGCATACTTAGAAAAATAGAAATCCACAACCATATGAATATAAGTTATAAAAATAAATAAAAATTTATTTACATGTATAATCATATTTGCCTTTTTGCTTAATTATTAATTCATTTTTTGCTAATTGTTTTTCTAGAATCTATAATATTGTTCAAATGACAAAATACACAGTTCTTTTTACTGATGATAATATATACTATCAAGCGACTCGGGCAAGACTGAGATATACGCCAGATGGTGTGGAGGCAAGATATTCCGATGGAAAGTGGTATGCAGCGACAATCATTTCTTCTCCCACATCGCCATCTTGTAAGTATGATGTTTATTGAAATGATAGTGTGTTTATTATATTAATCATTTATGTCAAAGATAGGTAATTCCTCTTATAGCTACTTGATTTGTATTTATATTAGAGTCTAGACTTCATTTACAATGGGTTAATGTTCTTTGTGTGAATTTATAGATAATAGATTGGCCGCAATATCAACCTGCAGGCCTGCCAAATGTAGGATATTTTTTTACCTCATTATTTACTTTTCTGTTCAATTATTATTCTACCTACTGGTGCAATTATGTACAGTTCACTTTTTAATTGAAGTGTACTTAATAAAGTGCACTGTACTTATTTAATAGTATAAGTATATAACTGCCATGATAAAAAAATTAGTCACTTCTAATAGACTAGTAACTTTATTTAGAAAATCTGATTTAACTGGGATCATAATTATACACCAGATAACTCCGTAGTGACCCAGACTGTATTTCATGGTAAATTCCCCCGACTTGTCAGCAGAAGTCGTTGGATATTTAGCTTTTTATTCCTATGTTACTATTAATTTTTAAGCATTGAACTGAATATAGGGTAAAGTTTCAAAGTATCAATATAATGGACTAGTAACCCTGTTAGAAAATCGAATTCAACTTTGCAACAAGATCATATACATCAGATAACTTGGGTGCTATCACTGCTATGTGTAACAAATAGCTACTTACCATATTACATGCTTATTTAATTAAACTAATATATATTACAGAATGATATACATATTTTCTAATTCTTTATATTATATTTTATTTGACTTTTTCAGCTCTAAGAAGAAATGAGCTCACAAATTCCTTAGCCAAGGCTTCATCTTCTTTGGTTGGCAAGCCATCGGCAGCAAATGTAAGTAGCTAGTTTAATTTTTGTTTATATTTTTCTCTGAAGGAGATTTATCATATTTTTGATAACTTCATTCCTACTATTTTTTTTCCAGGAGGATGCTGATGCTGACTGTGGAACTGTAAATGATGATGACTGTGGAACTGTAAATGATGATGACTGTGGAACTGTAAATGATGATGACTGTGGAACTGTAAATGATGCTGACTGTGGAACTGTAAATGATGATGACTGTGGAACTGTAAATGATGATGACTGTGGAACTGTAAATGATGATGACTGTGGAACTGTAAATGATGATGACTGTGGAACTGTAAATGATGATGACCGTGGAACTGTAAATGATGATGACCGTGGAACTGTAAATGATGATGACCGTGGAACTGTAAATGATGATGACCGTGGAACTGTAAATGATGATGACCGTGGAACTGTAAATGATGATGACCGTGGAACTGTAAATGATGATGACCGTGGAACTGTAAATGATGATGACTGTGGAACTGTAAATGATGATGACTGTGGAACTGTAAATGATGATGACTGTGGAACTGTAAATGATGATGACTGTGGAACTGTAAATGATGATGACTGTGGAACTGTAAATGATGATGACTGTGCAAGTGTGGCAGATTCTGACTGTGCAAGTGTGGCAGATTCTGACTGTGCAAGTGTGGCAGATTCTGACTGTGCAAGTGTGGCAGATTCTGACTGTGCAAGTGTGGCAGATTCTGACTGTGCAAGTGTGGCAGATTCTGACTGTGCAAGTGTGGCAGATTCTGACTGTGCAAGTGTGGCAGATTCTGACTGTGCAAGTGTGGCAGATTCTGACTGTGCAAGTGTGGCAGATTCTGACTGTGCAAGTGTGGCAGATTCTGACTGTGCAAGTGTGGCAGATTCTGACTGTGCAAGTGTGGCAGATTCTGACTGTGCAAGTGTGGCAGATTCTGACTGTGCAAGTGTGGCAGATTCTGACTGTGCAAGTGTGGCAGATTCTGACTGTGCAAATGTGGCAGATTCTGACTGTGCAAATGTGGCAGATTCTGACTGTGCAAATGTGGCAGATTCTGACTGTGCAAGTGTGGCAAATTCTGAGAATGGTACTGCTGCTCCAGTTGAAGATGATGGTTCTTCTACTGTTCCAGTTGACCTTTCTGTTGCTGCACATGTTGAGGCAGTTCATCATCGTGACTCATCTAAGGTGAGCCACTATAGAAGTTAAATATTGTTAAGCAGGGTCCTACTGCATATCTATCATGTATTTATATAATTATTTCACAGATTATTTCTGACTGTGTAGCTACATTATATATAGCTAACTGCCTATCTATCTCTATATCAATTGAATATAATCTAACTATTTTAACTTTATTTACTCAACAGAAGTTGGCAAAAGTAAAACAAAGTCACTACAAAAGATTGAGGATCATTGACAGCGACAGCAGCGATAGCAATGAACCACCTAAGAAAAGAATGATGAAGGAAGATTTTAGGTTCAAAGCAGGCAAAAGGAACAAATTAAAATGTCCTAAATGCTTTAAAATGTATGTTCATTTACCTGTCCATTTGAGGAATATTCATGGATTCGATCACAATGCTGCAAGATACTGTTCCCTCGTTCATGGCCTTAGGCAGAAAAGAGGTAAAGAAAATAAGTCAAGAAAAGATTACCACTGCAGAAAGAATTGCCCAATTGCTAATTGCACAGCTGTAGTTAAACGTCTTCCGCACCACCTCAAAACATACCACAAGCTGTCGCGCAAAGAACTAGTTGAGCAGTTAATGTCGATTGAGAAGGTAGCAGTTGCCCCAGAAGAGAGTATAGATGAAAATAATAACAGCACCAGTCCCAGTGAGATGGAATCTGAATTAGAAGAAGAGGAGGAGGAGGTGGCCGAATTTCCTTTGGTAAATTCAGATGAACAAAGTCAATGTCTCATTTCATTTAACACTATATTGAAGAGGTTTAGTAAGCATTTAAAAAGCCCTCTAGGGAGGCAGTTAGATCAAGTCACGATAACACAACATGTACATCAATTGAATGTAATCTACAGAAGTTTTTGTAGACTGTATAGAGGATCAGACTACTTGGAAATGTTAGATACATCTAAGGTGAATCAATGTTTCCAGTTTCTTAAAAGAAAGAAGAAGTATGGCGGACAGGCACTTAAGCACAGAACTCTTAGAGGCTATATATCTAGCCTGAAGCATCTGTTAAGGTTCATAAAATTCAATCCATCCGTTGATTTGCGTTTAAGGCAAAAGGACCTCTCCAAGCTGGATCAGGAGCTTACTGATCTATCCGTGGGAATGAAGAAAGGGGTTCAAAAGGAGATCTGGAAGTGCAAGGATAGGGCACAGGGGAAGCTACCTCCTAAAACCGATATAAACATACATCTTCAGTCAACTGAGAGGATGGATATTATTAATCGTATCAAATCTTTAGGTAGAAATAATTCGGTTTCATTAACTACAAATGAACTAGTTTTAATGAACGGACTATTTTTCATTGAAATTTCCCTTGACAATGCTAACAGAAACGGAGAAATTCGTAATATGCTACTAAGAGAATACGATGCAGCAGAGACTTCCGCAGACAAGAGCTGCACCATTAAAGTAAAAAATCATAAAACATACACAATCTATGGAGAGACGCATCTTTGCATCAATAAAGAGATTGCACCACTCCTGCAAATCTATAGGAAGTATGTGCGTCCTGAGCTGGTTGAGAAAACTGTCCCTCAAACCAAAGAATTTTTTGTGACATCCACTGGCCATAAGCTATCATCTCCTACTTTATGCTATGTCATGAAGAAATTATGGAAGTCAGTGAACTTGAAGAGTGACGTCGGACCCACCTTGTTCCGCAAGACTGCCGTCACTGCTGTCTACAATGATGCTTCAGCATCCAATATGAAGTCTCAGTTAGCTACAAAAATGAACCACACTGAGACAACAGCATCAAAAGCCTATTTTACGATCAATCGTAAAAATGTAGCAGAAAAAATGGCTTCCAAACTGAGAGACATCATGACCTATGATTGTGATGATGATACCGCAATGTGTTCTGGTAAATTGAAGACTAAAACTCTGCCGATGCCTTCTCTTTCTCCATCGAACCACTCCCATCAGTCTCCAGCAATGCCATCTCTTCAGTCTCCAGCAATGCCATCTCTTCCATCTCCAGCAATGCCATCTCTTCAGTCTCCAGCAATGCCATCTCTTCAGTCTCCGGCAATGCCATCTCAGCAGTCTCCTGCGAGGCCATCTCCTCAGTCTCCATTGATGTTTTCTCCTGAGGCTGGATGTAGTCAATCAGCTGAAGTTCCACCAGGAATGCCGCCTGCAGACTGTGACTCTGATAGCAGTGGTTGTGAATTTGAATTTAGATCTGCCAAAAATCACTTCAGCAAAGGTGAACAAGATTATCTGGCAAAGCTCTTTGCTACCATCTTCTTGAAAAACAAAACTATGAGTAAAGAACTCATTCTGAAATTGTTGAATACACAACAAGGTAGTTTGATACTGAAAAAGTATCCATTAACTAAAATTAAGAATAAGCTTAATTATTTGAAACGTTTGTATCGTAAAAATTAAATTGATGTCAATATAATTATTTCCTATAATTATTGAATCTTATGTTACAAAGGAAAAGTTAATTCAATAATATTTCTCATCATATTATATTTAATATATTTATGAATATTAGGAGAGAAACTAAATAGGTTCTTCATCATTTCCTTTTTGTTTCTAATTCTTTATACTATTCCCTTATTGCTCTATTTGGAAGTTGGTTTAATAGGTATTATTTCATATCAAATAATAAATTTACTATATAGCTATTGTTGATCATAACGCTTGATCGGTTAAACTGGCTTTAATGTAAGATCTGAGTTATCAACCAGTTGCACATTATCGAGCATATTAGAGAAACACATCTAATGCAACATTTAAACTCTACCTTTTTAAATGTCATTATGTGCTTTTTTATGACTAACAATTCATGATTTGCCTTTATATGAAAATGTTGAAGGAAAATCTGAATAGATTATTCATTGTTCCTTTTATTATTTTACTATTATTTATAATTTTTCTAACAAAGAAATCTAATTACTAAGGAAAGACGTTATTGTTCTATCTGTTGCTTATATTATGATATTTTATAATGAACATTAATTGCACATTTAAGGTTGTAGTATCTGAATAGATTATTCATTGTTCCTTTTATTATTTTACTATTATACATAATTTTTCTAACAAAGGTTATTGATACATTTATTGCACATATAAGGTTGTTGTATCTGAATAGATTATTCATTCTTCATCTTTATATTTACTGTGTGCTGCAAAATAATAATATCAATAAAATAATACTTCGAATTATTGAGTTTTTCAATATCACTGAATCTTAGCTAGCTACCAGGCGAAAATTGGAATGAGTTTCTTTCTTTGAACTAGTGCACTTCGCAGTCTTTGTTAAGTTACTTTTAGTGAATATTTATATGATTCTGCATAAACACATACTACAGTAAAAACTTCTGAGTTATTAAATGCAACTAAGTTATGAAGAAGTTCCTGTGACCAAATTGAAGAAAAAGATATGTCAAGAATTTTGTCCTAGTTATCCAATAAATACCACAGTTTTCTCCCAAGATTTTAATCATAGAAAATATTTAGTACACCCGAGTTATGAATGAATAATACTTCATAACTCAGGAGGTTCACAGTATATTTTTAAAGATAAAATTCAAACAGCAGAATTTAAATCAAAATATCCCTGTGCATATCATTGACTGAGAAAAGAAAATAATGAAATTTGAACCAAGTTAGAAAAGTTGATAGAGAGAATGAATGTAATGGAAGTAGTTAAGGAGATAAGTTGATAACGGTGATAGAATGTATTGGTTATTGAAAGCGAGATTGTGAAGAAGGTTAAAAATGAAGTGATTGTGGATATGTATATGAGAGAGGCTATGGAGATTTTAGTGAAACAGGTTAAAGAAGAAATGGAGGCTGAGGGGAAACTCTCTGAATTGATGGTCGAGTAGCGTTATACAGCCGATACCCACTGGAAACGGAACTTAGCTGATTACATATGACTAGGGTTGTGACAATTTGCGTTTAAAATCATAGATCTTAAGAATATCATAGACGAAATGAAATGAAATGGTATCGAGTACTAGAGACCGCTGGTTTAGAACGATTGAATAGTCTTAATTCAATCCATCTGTAATATTTTAAGGATCTATGATTTTAAAAGCATATTGTCACAATCCTACATATGACATCCTGTTAAAAGAGTTTCATTTTTCAGTATAAATGATTGAGGAAAACATATAATGCTGCAATCAAATAAAATCGGTGCATGGCGGTTTGTGTGTGTATAGAATAGGTTCATGACGGCGTTTGTGTGTGTGTGTATAAAAAGGTGCATGACAGCTTGTATGTGTGTGTATAAAAAGATGCATGACAGTTTGTGTGCGTGTGTGTGTATTAAAAGGTGCATGGCAGTTTGTGTGCGTGTGTGTGTATAAAAAGATGCATGACGGTGTGTGTGTTTGTAAAAAAAGGTTCATGACACAAATAGGTGTATGACTCAATAAAAAGGTTCATGACAACCCTATTTTGGTGCATGGCACTCCTTTGTTGTCATGCATCTTTTGAAAAGTGCATGGCGATAAAAAAGAGGCATGAGGTCCCTAGATTCGGCAAATTTTGGTGCTTGGCAGTAGTGTACATGTGTGTGTGTGTGTGTGTGTGTGTGCTGTGTAGTGTGTGTGCTGTATAGTGTGTGTGTGTGTGTACTGTGTAGTGTGTGTGTGTGTGTACTGTGTAGTGTGTGTACTGTGTAGTGTGTGTACTGTGTAGTGTGTGTGTGTGTACTGTGTAGTGTGTGTGTGTGCTGTGTAGTGTGTGTGTGTGTACTGTGTAGTGTGTGTGTGTGCTGTGTAGTGTGTGTGTGTGTGCTGTGTAGTGTGTGTGCTGTGTGCTGTGTGTGCTGTGTGCTGTGTAGTGTGTGTGCTGTGAGCTGTGTAGTGTGTGTGCTGTGTGCTGTGTAGTGTGTGTGTGCTTTTTTCCCTGACATTAATTATCCTCACAGTAATCGGAAAGTGTATGTAAACACAAATCATGATATTTTAATAAGAAATTATTATTAAAGGACAGATTGTTTCATAGCCCATGTTAACACTCACTTTCCTAGTAGGGGAGGATGGTCATCAATGGGACAAAAAACACAGAAAGATTGATATTTCATTTACTATGGGCAAAGTATGAAAAATAAAAAATCCATGTGTAATATAGATATTCCTTTATACAATGAAACTAACTTAAATGCTATAACATATTCTGTTGACTAGAAAAAAATTAAATTAAAAACAAAAAAAATTGTCCCATTGTATAACAGCACTGGTGAACAATGGGACATACCCTGGTGAACGATGGGACAGTTGATCAAACTTGTTTATAATTGTTGAGGTTATGGTCAAATTTCAAGTTCGAATTATCTCTTTATGTTGTCCCACACTTAGTTGGTTCATATAATATCAGTTTAATGTCCTCTAGCTTCACCGAAGCCATGTCAGGAACATTAGGAAAATTAAGCTCATTGCACTTGAATCTTCGCCTAACATCAATATTTCGTATATATCTTTTTCATGCTTTTGGTCAACAGAATACGTTTTAGAAGTCGCATCAAATTCTACAAGTGCATAAATCTTCATTTCCAATGTTTTCGGTAGAGATTTAAGTTCTTCAGACGAATGGATCAGTTAAATTAAGAGTTCTATACCAGACCAAGAACAATAATTCACAGGCCATCGACGGCGGATACTTTATGAAGTGATTTCGAAAGCCTTATCCTTAGTGACACCAGCAAAAAAGCTCTCTTTCTCTGGTGTATCAGTTGCCATCAGGCTGCATCTTTTTCTTTTATTAGTGAAATTTGTTTTCTATGCAGTGCTTTGTGATGACCTCAGATTGCTAAAGCCCTTAACATGGTCGAAATGCCCGCTTCAGCTGGAAACTCTGTTTCTACAAGAAGCCCTGAAGCTACAGTTCACGTTATTGTATCAAAAATAGATATTCATTAATTCATATGGAATAACTAGACGGTTTAGTTGACAATAGGGCACTGTCCCATTGCTAACCAAATTTTCTGTCCCAATGATCACCATGACGCCATTTTGAAAACATATGGGTATAGCGGCTCAACTACAAAAGTATAAAGACAATTCTTTCATATGATCATATTTTACATATTACTTAATATTATGTAAAAATGCCGTAAGCTTATATGTTAAATAACAAGATTTATAACAATTGAAACAAAGTACGAAAAATTTAGTTTTCCCACCTCTAAAACACGTTTTCGCTTTTACACAGAGCTGACTGCACCCCAACCGCTGAATGCAATGCGAGTGAATGCATTGAAGTTTGCCTAATTTACCAATAAGATTTCGTTGAAAATTACCCTCAAATAGAAAAGTTATTCAGCATGTCCCATTGTTCCCAGTGTCCCATTGATGACCATCCTCCCCTACTGAGAGTGTCGGATTTGTGTTACGTTCCTCTAATTGTCACACAGTGGCATGGTATCAGCTGCAGCTATAATGCCTATTCCATACAGGGCGTTTTTATGCCGCGGCAACCAAAATGCAGCATGAAAAACGTCCAATCTTAGCGGTTATACATATCACAAATATTTATTCAATTGATCATAGCGTTTTTTTCATGCACAATTCTTTTGCTATGGCATGATCAGAATGCCCGTGTGAAAGAAGAACTGGGCATTGCAACATAAGGAAGATGGTACAGTTCTGTAGGCATTGGTTTCACTGGCCCATCTAATGGAGAGGAAGCGAATGACTCTCGCCAGGACATCGGACTCTACCAGAAGGTAAATTGAGAAGAAAATTGGAGTGGTGGGAATGCAAATGAGAGAAAAAGCCGCAGGAAATTATTTGCAGTGGACCAAAACTTTGACGGTATAATTTGGACTGAGAAATGGAGAAGATAAACTTCTTTATTTGCAAGTGAAGGAAAGATGAGACCATCAAATAGAAAATAAATTCTTCTTCTAATTATTATATTATGCATTCGTAATTGTTAACGTTACAATGCAATAGCTACTGCTCTATTTACGTATCTGCAGTTAAACTTTTCGTATTCTGCAATTGTTCACATTATTCTCCTTTATATTTAATTGATTTTAATCGCAATAAACTGTCAATACTCAGATTTTAGCTAATACATTTATTTACCAATTTCATTTTTCAAATTTACACAAATTAACTGTAAAATGTAAATAGTTATAAAATTCAATAATTACAGATTAATAAAGAGGTAGAATATTGTTTGTAAAGTATACAAACGCTCTAATGTTAAAACCAACGTCTGTGCGCTTCTTGGGTCCAATAGAAATATTTTATTTGAGAGAGACAAACAAGCTATGCAATTACTTGCGGCATACAAAATGGTAAGTGACAATAAGCTGTGTAAGTTAGAATATAAATCTAATTTCCCTTATTCTAATCACATTGTGAATAATTGTTGTGAACTATAATTAGTTCAATTATTTCATAACAATACTACGTATTTCTACTCCAACCTCTGATATAAATGTATTTTTCAAGAGTTTTAAATGTCCTTAAATGCATAATTCCTGTAGTTAACCCACCTTCCCAGAAAATTGTTTCATAGCATATTGAAATAATGTTTCTTTCTATATCAAGGTTAATAGGATTAAAGCAGATTACGTAATAATTGTCGATTTACTTATACATTATTAAACCCTATTTTCCACTTACCGTAATCACCGGCAATTGAGTATTTTCCCGTTAAAGTAAAACAGTCAAACTATTCAGGAACGAATTTCTGAATCACAGATCTTCGACTGGCTATTTGTTTCAGTTGTCTCTGAGATGCGGTGAGGTGAGGTGCAGTGAGTTATTTCGTGGGAAGTGCTGGCCAGAGCCTAGTGATGATCTACCGTGCTGTAATTACACCAGTTGTGAAAGTAATGAAGTAAATCATCACAGTGAATTGAAAACATTGTAATTTGTGAATGTGGTTTAAATGAACTCGTCTGGTTTAAACTTGTTTGGATTACCAAAGTGAGTACATGCATTTAGATATTTTATTATTAAAAAAGATCATTGGCAATTAAGAAATTACAAAAAATCATTTTAAACTACGTGAAAGTCAATATACAGCAAATTGTTGAAGTTTACAGCAAATATACAGCAAATTGTTGAAGTTTCTATTTCGCGGGCCACCTATGTGATTGACATAATTAAAAGGCCTTTCCACGTTTCTAGAATTTTGCAAGTTTAACTAACGTTTTATAATATATCACATTTAATAGAAAAGAATTTGATAAAGAATTGGCTTCGTAATTAATTATATAAGAAATATCCATATTCAACTTTCACTGTACGACTTTCTAATAGAAGAACAAGGAAGCCTATAGTTAACTGTGTCTCGTATTGTCGTATAATCCGAAAAAAAAGGTGGAAATCCGAAATAACCGTAAATTGTGAAAAAATGTTAATTCAGAAACACCGAAAAATCGAGAAGAAGGAAAATTCAGGAAAACCGAAAAATCCAAAGAAACTAAAAATGTTGATAAATGAAAAACACGGAAAACTGAAAAATATGGAAAACTGATCATTACTGTGAGCGAAAAATATGGAAAACCGGAAATTTCTATAAATCAAAGAATACGGAAACAGTAAGATCAGGAAAATAAAAATAATTCAATAAATATGTAAATCAAAAAATACGGTAAACCGGAAAACTCTGACTATCTGAAAAATGGAAAATCCGGAATACCGAAAGTCAAAAAAAAAAGAGAAATACGGCAACCAAAACTTAAGGGAAACTGAAAAACACGGAAACCGAAAAATAAAGAGAATATTAATATTCTTAAACTCAAAAACCATTAGAACTTTACAATTTTGAAATTATCCAGTTAATTTTATCTTTATGATTTAAAAAATAATCTAAAAATCGTGGTCCGTCATATTGACGGGTCCGTAATAGTAAATATCTCGATAACAGAAAACAAATACACTACAGCAAGAGTTAATTGAGAATAAAAAAATCTGAATTTTTCATAAAAAATATTTACCCGAATAATAAAATTATGAAATAATAATACGGATTATTGTAAAAGGGAGAAAAACATGGATAAAAAATAAACTAAAAAGTCATAATAATTCAATAAAGATAATTATGTAAATGAAATGAAATATATAAAGTTCGTCATTTTTGTCGGGTAATAACACTAGTTTATAATTTATTTATCAGCTTGTTCTTGTTTAAAATTAGATAGTCAGAAGTTAGACTTTGTATTTCTTTGCTTATATAAAAATATAGAACAGAAATTGAATTAGTTTTCAGTTTTATAATTAGTAACCTAGGTTCCAATGAATAGAGCAATAGAAAGGAGGATTTGGAGTATAGTAGTGTACCAGTGCAATTATTTAATTATTACTCATTTTTCTTCCACACTTAATGCATTTTATCGTCTGCCTTATTACCTGCGCAAAATTGTTGGAGGTTATGTTATGATCGGATTTTATGGGGTACGTAGAAACACCGAAACTGACCGAAACTGAGTCAAATATGTATGTTAAAGAACTGTTTGCATCATTTTAAATGCTCAATGAAGTTATATATTGCCAAAGAACACTTGGATGAACACCGGAACCGACCAAAATGAACCAAAACGTACCGGAACGGACCGAGATGGACCGAAACGGAGTCAAATATGGATGCTAGAATACTGTTTGCATCATTTTGAATGCTCATGGAGGTTATTAAAGAATGAATAGTTGCATTAACATATAAAGAGCTTAATAAAGAAAAACGTACTTATTACATAAGTAAAAACGTACTTAATTATTAATAAGTAAAAACGTACTTATTACATAAGTACAAACTTACTTATTACACAAGGACAAACTTACTTATTACATAAGTAAAAACGTACGTAATTATTAAATAAGTACAAACTTACTTATTACATAAGTAAAAACGTACTTAATTGTTAAATAAGTACAAACGTATTTATGACATAAGTACAAACGTACGTAATTATTAAATAAGTACAAACTTACTTATTACATAAGTACAAACTTACTTATTACATAAATACAAACGTACTTATTACTTAAGTACAAACGTACTTATTACATAAATACAAACGTACTTATTACTTAAGTACAAACGTACTTATTACATAAGTACAAACGTACTTATTACATAAGTACAAACGTACTTATTACATAAGTACAAACGTACTTATTACATAAGTACAAACGTACTTATTACTTAAGTACAAACTTACTTATGTAATAAGTACAAACGTACTTATGTAATAAGTACAAACTTACTTATGTAATAAGTACAAACTTACTTATGTAATAAGTACAAACGTACTTATGTAATAAGTACAAACATACTTATTACTTAATTACAAACTTACTTATTACTTAAGTACAAACGTACTTATATAATAAGTACGTTTGTACTTAAGTAATAAGTACGTTTTTACTCATGTAATAAGTACGTTTGTACTTATTTAATAATTACGTACGTTTTTACTTATGTAATAAGTAAGTTTGTCCTTATGTAATAAGTAAGTTTGTCCTTGTGTAATAAGTAAGTTTGTACTTATGTAATAAGTACGTTTTTACTTATGTAATAAGTACGTTTTTCTTTATTAAGCTCTTTATATGTTAATGCAACTATTCATTCTTTAATAACCTCCATGAGCATTCAAAATGATGCAAACAGTATTCTAGCATCCATATTTGACTCCGTTTCGGTCCGTCTCGGTCCGTTCCGGTACGTTTTGGTTCATTTTGGTCGGTTCCGGTGTTCATCCAACTGTTCTTCGGCAATATATAACTTCATTGAGCATTTAAAATGATGCAAACAGTTCTTTAACATACATATTTGACTCAGTTTTGGTCCGTTTTGGTCCGTTTCGGTCCGTTTCGGTCCGTTCCGGTCCGTTTCGGTGTTTCTACGCACCGGATTTTATGTAATAATGTTATCTGCATAACTCCAAAAGTATTGAAGCCAGTTGCCTGAAATTTGGTGGGATGATTGGATATTATGTAGGAGCCATTAGATTGCACTTTGGGAGCGATGGAGTAGAAGGTCAAGGTTACAAACAGGTCAAAATCAATTAAAGTTGTGGTGAAGTACGCGCTCGAGGAGTGCACGTTCTAGTTCCAGATATTGTGCATTTGGTAACTGCACTTGCTTCAACAATATCAATATAATACTATATATTTGTGAAAAGATAGTTTTTTTCTGTAATAAACTATTTGTATTGTACTATACATTTATGATTGTTGTTACTGAACAATTGCTTATGCATTCACGGCTCTCAAAGGAATCTCCTAAATATTTAGCAGATAATCAAGGAGAAGTTCTGCGTACTTTGAACCTTGTACTGTTTTAATTAATACCACGCAAACTCCTATTTAACTTCATCGTGTTTATTGTTAAGGGTACTTTCTTATTTTTGACTCTTCCGCTATTACTTCTGCATAATGAATATTTCTTTACATTTCATACTTCATATGACATTCGGGAACTTCTCATGAGCATATATTTCTTGGTTATTTTATATTCTGCAGTCAAAACAGCGCTAGGAAAATTGCCACTGGGAAGATTGCCACCAGAAAAACTGCCACTGGGAACAATGCCACTGTGGGAAAACTGCCACTGGGAAAATTGCCACTATGGGAAAACTGCCTCTGTGTGAAGATTGCCACCTGGAAAATTGCCACAATGAAATTCATAATGAGAATGACAAGATCATAGGGACTGAATTCAATATTTGTCATGAATAAAAAATAAAATAACTATTGAGATGAGTACATCGTATTTTGACAAGCTAAAATGATCTAAATGAATTCATTCGCCGGTGGGTGGGATTTTGCTTATAGGCAATTAATCTTAGCTTCATGTGTTCATTTGTTCCCTCATGTTTTTAAGATGTTAAATCGTTTAAATAGTTCTCTACTGTACTAGTTTATCGTCAAGTTAAAGCAAACCCCTTTAGGTTGTCCAACTTTAATCTTGAATTATTCCTTGTCTCGTCTTTACAGTTCATTGAATACTGTCCGCAAATGAATTTGGAAACGACATTGGAAACAAATAAATAGTGAGATTTTGTCTTTCTAATCTAACAATAAACGTATTGTCGATCAAATAAGAAGAACTAAAAATGAATTTAGAATCTATCTGTGGATAAAGCATAATGGGAATAATTTACGATTAGCAAAAATAGTTAATATTCCTGTTGCGATTGTGTCGCAAATGTGTATAATGAAAAAATATAAAAATTAAATGAAACAAACAGTGTTGCATTAGTTTCATTGACATTTATACGATTAATGAAAACGTTTCAGTCAATGGAAGTCACGGAGTTTCAGCAACTCAACTCAATTAGTTTTTGAATTATGTATGAATATTTCAAACCGGAACGGGCCTCTCAGGCCCATTAGTCGTTCTAAGGTTGGGCAGTTTTTGTAAATTTTATATAGCAGATTAATTTAATTCGTCAAACAACGATGAGTGCAGTGTGAGTATTTATTTACATAAAATTCAAATCATTTTGTATTCTGTTTGTTATTTTGGTTTCTATAGACTATCAATTTTTTTTTTAGTTTGAATATTATTATATTATTTAGAGGCCATTTTCCTCAGTTACAATTTTCCCAGTGGCAGTTTTCCCAGTGACAATTCTCCCACAGTGATAGTTTTTCTCAAGGGCAATTTTCCAAGTGGCAATTTTCTGCGCAAGAGTCAGAAAATAATAATCAAATTTATTAAATACCTAATTGTACAAAGATGTGGTTTATCAAAACAATTACTATAAAACTCATTTTTATTATCCAATATCATTTTACTTGAAAAAATGTAGTACATTGAACATTTGAGAGCATCATAGGATGAATATGTGTCACATAAGGAGCAAAAGGGTCAAAGTTTTTATTTACTTAATTGGTCTTCAGACAAATAACTAACAGAATTAAAATTCTACTAATGATCTTCTTAAGCATTAATACCTGTGGTAATAACAATCTTATATATTTCACCCTTGATATTTTTTGCTGCGTAAGCGTATATTTCCTCTCAGTCTCTTTGTATCGCCAACACCATTAATGTTATCATAGAACTAAAGACATCCTAAATATATCTCCTGCAGGCTACTTATTGCCATTAATATCACAAGAAAATATTCTCCTCGCTAATCGTTTATCATAATAATGTATGTTAAGACAAAATTTATTACAGAAAATCATTTCAGATACAAAATATCAGCAATAACAAAATATAAAAAGCTGTAATCGACAGATTGTCTAATATGATCAATATTGAATATTGATCCTATTTTAACTTAGAATAAATTCATTCAAAACATCATCGTCGGGATGGTTTGTTAGATACGTCCGACGGAAGATTACATTTTCAGTGTTATAAATTTATGATAAATAACGATTGGATTGTCACTAAATTATTCTCTATCGTGGATAGAAGATCTTTTTATCATCGATTATATTTGACGATCAAAACCGTCAATTGGTGATTATATTTATTTCATTCACTTTCATTCACAATCAGTTATTTGTTTGTGAGTATATACATAGAATCTCACGTGGTTTATCCTGAACATGTCTGTGGTGGATGGAAGAGAAATGGTGTTTCATCCTTTAGGCACCTAAATATTGTGGTTTTGGTTATAAGAATCGTCTTTTTTTTTAAATTTATACCATGTTTATCATTTTTTAGTTTTGAAGGATAGCTCTTGGAGTATATGTTCAGAATCAATTCTGCAGTTTGTGAATAGGCATTAGGCTTTCAAATTTTTATGGGATTTTATGTTAATTTATTTTTTAAAAATTGATTACTCCTTCTTTATTTCCATAGTTTAGTAACTTATTCAATTAATAGCTATCAAGTACACAGGGAATGAAAAAGAGTAATGACCGGTTTACTTTTTACAAGTAATTTATCATTACTTGAAAATAGGAGACTGTAGCTATTTATTGGAGTTGGAATTAGATTGTGTAATTGGTACCAGCAGTCTCAAATTTATGCGAATCGTAGTTACAAATTTGAATGTGTGAAGTTACGTTTTGCATTCAGCGATTGTTCGATCATCGCGAAGCAATGATCGCCCAGCAATGGGAATTCTTTAAAATAGTGTTCAATGGAAATCAATATCATTGGGTTAGAGCTCAGCGATTTTGCTGGGCGACGATCTCAACATGCAAAACGTACCTTAAACACAGGGTTCCAAAAAATCATTACAATCTAATTCATTATATAATGCTAAACACATTCTATAGGGCAGACCACCAAAATGTTTCTTCTATGACAGCTAATAAAGACTAAAAATATTTGAGTAAAAATCATTCCGTGTAAACACTGTCTCAATCATCCGATAAATTGTTACGATCTCTGTGTTCAATAAATTACTTCAATTAATCGTAGCGTGTAAACGGGGCTTAAAGGGGCAGTACAGTCATTTTTTTAACAATTTCAATGTCAAACGATTGCTTATTTAGAATAAAGAATGCATGTAGAATTGTAATATTCAATAAAATCGAATAATGGAAATATATCATTTTATATATAATTGATTTCTTACCAAGTTCTAACAGTAGATGGCGCCACAATCAGTGGAGCAATCTTGTAAACAAACCAAATGGAAGAAGTTTATTTCTAGATTCTAGCTCAAGTGAAGAGATTGCTTTATATTTGAAACTATGCCTTATTGTCTTCGAATTAACATAATCTTTTCACCATTTTGACGCAAACAACGCTTGATTACTGCATACTTAAATTAATATGAAAACAACAAACATACACACGTACATACTAATTAGTGCAAGTTCTTCCGCTATGAAATCAGCAAATCAAACAGCTATGGAAACTACATACTGCATATTCTATAATAAAGCTATGGGTACAAGATGAATATCTTATATATTAATTTTAGGGTAAGGGTTTTAGAGTAAGGGAATTAATATAGATGAGGTACGCAATTACATTATTCAATACTCTTGAGGAAGAAACTATGTTTTTCCGATTTATTGAAATGTATATATTTATTCTTACTTGAAATCATAGTTTATAACATATGCTCTTCAACAACGATATCATTTTTGTGTTAGGTAGGCTTAATTTACTATCGCCTCTTCTTTTTTCTCTTCCACCCGGGAGGGTCACTTTCCGTTTCATTCCTTGACAAGTGACTATTTGCACTTGTCAAGTTTTTCCCCATCGGTGAGCTCTGTCACCAAATGGTGGTTGGAGATTTATTTCCGTATTATACATTATACAACTAAATGCTTCATTTATTAAGAATTGAAATGTTTTGCACATTTAATAACATTCGTTGAATACAGCATAAGTTCAGGTACTTTGCGTATCACCGGATTCTCTCAAGTTACCGGCAGTAGTCATTTACGATGATTGTACTTTGCCGGCAGCATTACTTGCCTCACAATAATTCGATGATGGCAATAAGAGAGTTTTTTATTATAGAGTCTAATGAGGTCTGCAATGAGTGCTATAACTGTTAGTGTTATTATCTGGCGAGCACTGGCCACTGATAAGACAGAATGGAACTTGAAATTACACTCGGGAACATTTTTTCTGAGCCACCATGTCTTTGTGAGATAATGGGTCAAAGCTAGGAGAGGACAATGATTCCTCAGAAGAAGTTACCAACTGTGATTATTTGAGTTGGCGGCTACATCTCGACGATGAGACTCTGTCGATTTGACTGCCTATCTAATGTTTATACTTCTAACACCAACAAAGATAAGCAAATCATTAGATTTATAAGAACATGGGAACTTAATCTAACAGTGAAAATCTAATTATATTATAGATTGAATATACATTGAATTAATATAACATTCATACAAAGTATTAATTTCATACTATTGTGAGAATAATTAATTAAGCTATTGAATACAATATACTTTTTATATTTCGAAAATATTTATTAAAGCTAGTGATTACAAATCACTACAAATAGCCCACCACCTATAGATCTGAAGAGATCTAAAAAAAGAATAGAGTAGTAGTTTGAGTGAGTCGTAGTACACCTATGCTCATCAAAACAAACTCATCAGTAGGCTCTGTCAGTGTCGATGTGAAGAAGAAACTCTAAGAGTAATCTACTTTGAATGATTGATTGAATAAACATGCGAAGCATACTACAGTTATTGCCTAACGTGCTGAGTAAGAGATATAACCATTTGGTGTGAAGTAAGTATCTCTATAGGTTAAGAGCAACGTTAAAACAATGAGAGTTAGAGAGAGTTGATAACTACAATTGAGAGTTTTTGGACCAATGTAGGTTTGAATGAGTTATAGTGAACTCAGTTTAGTTATCCAAATAGTTTGGTGGTATAGTTATCATAGTTGAGTTTGAGGTTAGTGATAGACTTATGGTGATATTATAGGGATGTAGGATTGTAAAAACTATCTCATTTAATTTTGCCAATAAATTCAATAGTTTGATAAGAGAGGAGTGAGTATATCCAAATATTTGATATAAGGAAAAACATTTGACTTAAGGTGTAACAACGATACAAAGAATACCTAGTATTTAGTTATATTCTAATGCAATAAAGAGAGACACATAAAGCAAGGTAGAATCCATAGCACCTTAGAGAGATGGTGATCTATTTAGAAAAAGAAAATATAAAGAAGATGGACGAAAAATGCTTTTAAGTGGCATGGCGTAAGTTGATTCGAGAGATATAGCATATTGCGTATAGAGAAATTAGTTAATAAGGGCCATGATGGTTTATTTGAAAGCCACGCTTTGCATCCTTACCGATGAAAGCGTGAGTGATTCTGAAAATAGCTTTGTCGAAGAAGATAAACCATCCTGTATTAGATCGAAAATCACGCAAAGTTGCGTGACACAGGAGCAATTGTACAGGCTGTTCAATATTCATGATTATACAGTTTCAAAATAGCTTGTCAGAATGATGAAAGATAATGCAAAAATAGAATAATATTTTGAAACAGTAGATGGAAAATACTAAGAGATTCTTAGTTATATGAATAATAAATCTCACAAATTTACCAAGAGAACGAGTAGATAAAGGTAGATAATACGTATGAACCGCAATTACAGTTGTCCGTGTCCTTGACAGGTGCCAGACTGTCTGTAGTAGAGTGTAGACTCACAGAATTGTAGCAGTGGCTGCGAAGGTCTTCACAGTAACTAGAAGCAGTAGATGGATGTAGATGACTCTCCGTGAGTGAAGTAAGTACGTAGAGGGCAAGGTAGGTAGAGTTTCTGCTACTCTATGTAGGAGTTGGTAGCAGTTCACGTCTTGCAGGAAGGTATTCAGGACTAGTAGGGTGATATATGTAAGTGTATGCCTATACCTACATAAATTAGGTAAAAGAAAACTGTAACTAACACTTTAATTTATCTCGTGAAATAGGGAATATCTGAGAGTTAGATCAGATCAGAAATTGCTGAGTACAGGAGTCACTCAGGGTTTGTCACCTGTTTTCAGCGTTTGGTGTAGTTGCTAGCTAAATGGTTGTTTGCTATAAATGTTCGTTTGATTTGATATTAAAATTGGTTGGTAGGAGGTAACCTGGAGGTTGGAAATAAAGTTTAAACCAACACAAAAGTAATATATTCACGAGAATAATTGTTTACAAAGGGTAAGACTGTGTATGTTTAGTGATAGAGTCGAAGCCTGTAGAACACAGTGAAAATTGGAAATTAATTTACAAAAAGTAGATATAACATAGTTAGGCAAAATATAATAGAAATTATTACAATAGGAATTTTATGAAAATAGAAGACATAATATATTTCAATATAAAGTATTACAATATTAAATTTCAATATCAACTATTAATATTACAGAGTCTGATATTACTTAATTTTTTTTTTTTTTTTTTTTTTTTTGTTTAAAAAGACAATATTTTTCCATTAAAAACAAGAAGGATAAAATCTTTACAGAAGAGGAAATTCCTTCAGGAACTACGAGTGAGGGGTTGAGTTCCCTGAAGGGGTGGACCCGACCCTCTAAAACCTCTCCTTCGCGGCTGAGAGGATGCTGAAGGCATTCCCTCTCTGGATCGCAAGAGCCATTCGCTGTTGGAACCAGGCAGACTCCCTTGGATCATTCGTTGTCTCAACAAGGCGTCTACCTATGGACTTCATGATTAAGGAGGTTGTTCTACCGTACGCTCCTGTGGTCTCTATAGCAATTGGCTCAAATATGTATGCATCTCCAAGGGCGGAGTATTTCTGACGTTTACGGTTCTCCGCAGCCCCGGCAGCTGATCCGGCCTCAACTGCGGAATCATTGAGGTGTGTCTCGGCAAATGTGTCGACACACGTGCAATCCCAAATCAGACTCTTTCCATTCATGTAAGGAAACACAGTAATACCATCTGGGCGTTTACCATCACCTCTGTCAAGTCCAGGAGGCTCAAGTACTGAAGGGAGTCCTGCTCTCTGCAAAGCCCGTTTTACCACATCATTCATTGCTGCATGTCTTGGGTGACGCCCAGAACTGTACCTACAAGACAGGCCATGCAGTCCTCTGACATCCATCCCACTGCCACAGCGGCAAGAATGAAGTTCACAAACTCTGGCACCAACTCTGAGAGCAATGGCTACCCTCAGGACCTCTGGATCGAGCTGTGTACCCAATGACGGTATGGGAATCGCGTTCAACCACACTCCAGTTTCTTTAAGAGATGCAGATAATAGTCGTGCCCTTAATTGCCACCTGATCAGCTCTAGCCAACAGACTCTCCATTAATGAATGAGCCCGTGGTGTATCCCATTCTTTTTGACTGGACTCATGGACTGGTACCGGGAGACCAGCCTGTAAACCCTGCCTCCATGTCCCAACTGCATCCGTAAGCTCTCCGGTATCGACTACATTAATATTAGAAAGAATAGTTTCAACCAAATCACTCACAGAATACATTGAAGACACAAAAGCAGGCAAGGCAATATCTCCAGCTCTCCTACAACCTAGTCCACCAAGGCCAACCGGTAAAGTTGCCTGAACCCAAGAATCAGCTGACATCTCTACATTGGTCACACTGGCAACGGCAGATCTAAGTGATTCATCAAAGCAGCTAAGTTCGACTACGTGCTTGTAAGCTGGAGAAGCCCGCAGAACATATTGTAGCTTCGGAATGGAGAAAACATTTCTCAACAAAAAGAAGGCTTGATGGTTATCCACCACCCGCAATCGAGAGACCATGAGATCCAGATCTTCTTTCTTCCTTAAAATCTCCTCGGGGATACCCAAGTCACTTAAAGGCGCACCCAACAAGGAGCAATTGTCCTTATGAACCACTCTGACATTTGGAAGCACTGCCCGGAACAACAATTCTGTTTCACCAGGGGCATTATCATCGAGAATGGTCAGCTCACATTTCGCGCTATTAACTTCAAGTCCGATGGCACTCAACCCATCTATCAAGGTTTTTACGTCCTCCAAAACTCTCCCCGGTGTATCTCCCAGGGCTGCGTCGTCCAGATACCATACATTGAACTCTGACTCAACCCTGCGAGCCACCTCGTCAATTCCAAGAGCAAACATAGCCGGTCCAAAAGGGTCACCCTGCTGGATACCTGTCTCCGACCTCAGCACCTCTTCACCAAAAAACAAAGCTGAAGGCGAAGAATAAGCTTGCCAAAGGAGTCTATATAGCTCCGGCACACGGTTACGAATAACAGTAAGGAAGGTATCTCTCCTCAGACAATTGAAAGCGTTTTTCATATCCACCTTGAGAAACACCCTCCTATGGTTACAGTTATTCAAGTACCGTCTTGCAGAATGTGCGGCAGCTTCACAGCCACCCTTCGTAGAAAACCCAAGCTGAACCGGTCTTAATTCACTACCGAGAGAGTGTGATAAGGGGCGCGCACCAACCTTGGCAGCCAACCTACGCAAGGTATTACCAACTGCTATGGGTCTGATGCCACCATCCTTTTTGGTTAAAGCGCACAATGTGGCTCCATAGAAAGTTGACAAAGCAAATTCAGGAACTTCTCCTCTCAATATCGCATTCACAAAATCTGTCAGAGTGGTCAAAAGACGTACTCCAGCCTCTGCAGATGAATGGGACAATAGCGTCTTCAAATGACCTGGCCTGAGGCCATCAGGTCCTCCGGCAGAACCAGGACGAAAAGAATTAACAGCCCTCCGGACATCCTCCTCCGAAACAATAGGCACAACTAGAGAATTATCCGGAGGATCTGGCATCATCAAGTCTAGCGGGGCAGGCGGGTGTTTAGACCTCAACGCTCTGACAGTCTCTTCGTTTCGTTGGGCCAGTCCATCCGAAGATGACAGCTCACGAACTGCTCCACTTACGTCACCATCTGCAAACTTAGCTGCCACTCTTTTTTTCAACTTTTGTAACTTGTCATCGTCTGAAGCGTGTCGATTATTAACAACTGGGATTATGGGTTCAGGCAGCGTAGGTAGGGAGTCAGTCTCTAAAAATTGGGCCACCTGCCGATTGATTTTGGTAGCAAGAGAAACCTTACGACCTTCCCTACCGCCATCTGGGCACTGTAGCCCCCAGTAGCAGAAGCTCATAAGCCTTGTCCATGCTAATTGGGTCTTCTGCGTCAGAGCCCCCTGCAATAACAGTTGGAGGGCTCCCGCCACAGCTATTACTGATCCCCTGGGAATCGTATTTAGGACCCTCAACCTGCTACGACAGCCACCAATATATGCCTCCAAATTCACCAGCTGATTGGGCCGCTCCTGGGGGTCATCGATTGTACCCCGCCCTCGACACGCCACACAAACCCATCTTACTATAACTGACGCCTGTGCCCTGGTCAGTCCCACACATGACATGTGAAACCATCCAGAACACAGTGCACATTTAACTCTTTTCTTTCGGTTATTACGTGTGTTACATAAGCTACAGAGCACATCCTCACCCTCAATCATTAAAATAAAATAGCAGTCTGACTGGCAAAACAGAGCAAATGCCACCAGCACCCCTCAACCGGAGTGCCCATGAGCATTCAGGGGTCAACAACCTCCCTGCTCAGTACTCTGGAAACACTTGGCAGACGTTCAGAGTTCACCAGGCAGACCAACAATTCCTACCTCAGCTGTAACTTAAACCTCCTGCAACACAACTAAACAAGGTTAACTTACCAGCTTACTACAGAATAAAAAGGTTAAAAGAGATAAAAATCAAAACTAACTGACGATAAAAACAACCTAAATAAAAGCACTAAAGAATGGCAGTAACGCTGCTAATTGCGCTGCATAAGGGATTAACAATTACAAAGTACAGTCAGAACCAGCAAAGTACAGTCACCGGTCACTCGAATGTGCTGACTAAGCGAAACACAGGTCTGACGCACGAGATAATTAACAGAGGTGTTTAATAACAACAACCTCCTCCCATCACTACTCAATAGATACTCATTATTACTCAATTATTACTTAATTATCTAACCAATTATAATAGATGATAACTTATATATAACACAGAAAATATCAAACACCTATAATCAGATATTATTCAGCGAAACTTACCAATATAATTGGCTAGGTTAGTTGTTACACGTGTAATAGATAATTTAAAATGAGATCTGAAGCCTAGAAACGGTCTCTTATATAGTGACCAAACATCCTATGACTCATGTTAAAAATATTGAAACAATCGAGTGCATTAAATGTTTATAATCAAGAGTTGATGACATAAGGCTCCAAGATAGCTTCTACTTATTTTGATAACAACTTGATAGATGTTCGTAACATATTAATTCAAGAAGCTAACATTATATGGTTATTAAACTGCAGTACCATCCTAATACTGTGACTGCATTTAGAATGCTAGTGATTAAGAAACA
>CANNZV010002830.1:0-26164 GCA_947561585.1 Caprella mutica
AAGAGTCACTGTGATGATGTACTATCAGAGTAAAGAGTCACTGTGATGATGTACTATCAGAGTAAAGAGTCACTGTGATGATGTACTATCAGAGAAAAGAGTCACTGTGATGATGTACTATCAGAGAAAAGAGTCACTGTGATGATGTACTATCAGAGAAAAGAGTCTCTGTGATGATGTACTGTCAGAGAAAAGAGTCACTGTGATGATGTACTATCAGAGAAAAGAGTCACTGTGATGATGTATTGTCAGAGAAAAGAGTCACTGTGATGATGTACTATCAGAGAAAAGAGTCTCTGTGATGATGTACTGTCAGAGAAAAGAGTCACTGTGATGATGTACTATCAGAGAAAAGAGTCACTGTGATGATGTACTATCAGAGAAAAGAGTCACTGTGATGATGTACTATCAGAGAAAAGAGTCACTGTGATGATGTACTATCAGAGAAAAGAGTCACTGTGATGATGTACTATCAGAGAAAAAAGTCAGTGTGATGATGTACTATCAGAGAAAAGAGTCACTGTGATGATGTATTGTCAGAGAAAAGAGTCACTGTGATGATGTACTAACTGATCAGAGAAAAGAGTCACTGTGATGATGTACTATCAGAGAAAAGAGTCACTGTGATGATGTACTATCAGAGAAAAGAGTCACTGTGATGATGTACTATCAGAGAAAAGAGTCACTGTGATGATGTACTATCAGAGAAAAGAGTCACTGTGATGATGTACTATCAGAGAAAAGAGTCACTGTGATGATGTACTATCAGAGAAAAGAGTCAGTGTGATGATGTACTATCAGAGAAAAGAGTCACTGTGATGATGTACTATCAGAGAAAAGAGTCACTGTGATGATGTACTATCAGAGAAAAGAGTCACTGTGATGATGTACTGTCAGAGAAAAGAGTCACTGTGATGATGTACTATCAGAGAAAAGAGTCACTGTGATGATGTAATATCAGAGAAAAGAGTCACTGTGATGATGTACTATCAGAGAAAAGAGTCACTGTGATGATGTACTATCAGAGAAAAGAGTCACTGTGATGATGTACTATCAGAGAAAAAAGTCAGTGTGATGATGTACTATCAGAGAAAAGAGTCACTGTGATGATGTACTGTCAGAGAAAAGAGTCACTGTGATGAATGATGATTTACTATCCATGATACCTGAATGTATCATGGATACCAATTAGAATAACGAGTTTAAATGTTGAATGTACTTTTCTCTTAAATGATCGAAAATATGGAACAGTCCGATAAATCGGAACTTACCCCAGATAACTCAGAACATACCCCAGATAACTCTGAACTTACCCCAGATAACTCTGAACTTACCCCAGATAACTCTGAACTTACCCCAGATAACTCTGAACTTACCCTAGATAACTCTGAACTTACCCTAGATAACTCTGAACTTACCCTAGATAACTCTGAACTTACCCTAGATAACTCTGAACTTACCCTAGATAACTCGGAACTTACCCTAGATAACTCGGAACTTACCCTAGATAACTCTAAACTTACCCTATATAACTCTGAACTTACCCTATATAACTCTGAACTTACCCCAGATAACTCTGAACTTACCCTAGATAACTCTGAACTTACCCTAGATAACTCTGAACTTACCCTATATAACTCGGAACTTACCCCAGATAACTCGGAACTTACTCCAGATAACTCGGAACTTACTCCAGATAACTCGGAACTTACCCCAGATAACTCTGAACTTACCCCAGATAACTCTGAGCTTACCCTAGATAACTCTGAACTTACCCTATATAACTCGGAACTTACCCCAGATAACTCGGAACTTAGCTTGCAAGCAGTATTTGTTATGACTGCAATATTAAACTGTCGACGAAGACTCTTATTTTGTGTTTCCAGACTAATTGTATGAAATTTACAAGCATTACAATTAGTAAAGTTTCTCGAAATAAGAAATTAGTAAAAGGAAATTCACATCTAAGTTATTTTTACTGCGGTAAAATCTTCACTTATGTTTTTTCCTCAAGCTGTATATGACGTGTTATGTATTTGATATTTGTAATGAAAATAAGTCTTAATGCAAATCTATAGCAGCTGTTAATTGAAAATTTAGTATGTTTTTTTTATATAATAAAGACCGATATTAATATATAAATATATATTTCAAGTCCCACTTTGAAAATTCGAAGAAAATCAGAAAAAAGCGGTAAAAATTGGAATAAAATATAAGAAAATTAGAATTCATAATCTATCCTAATAATGCCCGTAGTATGTTTATTTATTTGGTGTCCGCTTCGTATGAATGGAACCAAATTATTCTGATATTAGTTCCATAAATGGTTTGTGTCTGTCTGTCCGTCACACCAAATTATTCTGATATTAGTTCTATAAAAGGTTTGTGTCTGTCTGTCTGTCACACTAAATTATTCCTATATTAGTTCTATAAAAGGTTTATGTCTGTCTGTCCGTCACACCAAATTATTCTGATATTAGTTCTATAAATGGTTTGTGTCTGTCTGTCCGTCACACCAAATTATTCTGATATTAGTTCTATAAATGGTTTGTGTCTGTCTGTCCGTCACACCAAATTATTCTGATATTAGTTCTATAAACGGCTTGTGTCTGTCTGTCCGTCACACCAAATTATTCTGATATTAGTTCTATAAATGGTTGGTGTTTGTCTGTCTGTCACACTAAATTATTCTGACCGATGTGCATCTATTTCTAAGAGTGGTAAAAAATGGTTACATGTTTATGTCAAGCAATATCACAAATACAGACTGCTTAGGTAAATTGTGGTAAGTGAGAAATAAGTTATTTCTCATGGAAATAAGTTACGAATTATCAAGGAGTTCCATTTACGGAAAAATAATATAATCTATAATTATTTTCATGAAAAATATAGGGATTATATTGAAATGATATTCTAATTCTTTTCTTTTTATTTTAACGGGTTAAGTAACTCCAATACTGATGCTACAGCTGAACTCTTATAATCAGAATGTTTCACTATACAGGAGTTCATTATAGAGGAGTTTTCACTGTATTGAGAACCCGTTATTTTAACGGGAAAGTACACTATGAAATGACAACTCTCAACAATACGATTTGGCACATTTAAGGTTGCTTCACACATCACCGGGATCCGTCCGGCACGTCACCGGTCCGTCTCCGTCACTCTCCTCTCAGTGATTCGGTGTCAGTGAAAAAATATATCGTTACATTAATTTCAACGGACACACTCACACAGTACCGGCTCTCCTCAGTAATAAAAATCACTGACCGGTGACGTCCCGGACGGATCCCTGTGATGTGTGAATCAACCTTTAAAGTTTCTTTTAAACTGTCATTGGTTTCTTTAAAATTATTATCAAAGATTTGCGTTTATTTATTTATTTCAATGTAAATTACATATTACCACGTGCCAATAATAATAAGAACAAATTATAATATGATATCTTTTAGAATCAAAGGAACAGGAAGTTTTATGCAAAAACACGTGATTTTTATCTGTAAAAGCCGCATCTGTCTGTCTGTCACACTTTCATTAAGAAACACGTTTTAAAAGGAAATGCTAATAATTTAAACTTTTATCATTTTACTTATTATATAAATTCATAGTTTTGACTTTTAGGAGTAGAAAATAATTCAGTTAAATCAGTATTTATGAATTGGTAATACGTACTTACATTTATTTATAAACCCATTATATAAATTGAACAGCGATGGATGAACAACAGGCACTGTTATAGTTTCAATAACTTAGTCACTCTGACCAATTATTGACTGCAAATTGCAATGAACCGTTCATATTTTCGCAGCATTACTTTGATGTATAACTCAATAGTTTTCGTCATTTGGTATTTCATGTGAAGTTTAATTACTTCAATTGATTGAAAATGCATTGGAGTTAAAATGACTTTCATAAATTTATAATCACGATTGTCTATACAAAGTTATAAAATTTTAATTTCTTTTATAAATAAATTTTATAAATAAATTTTGATTATATCTACCTATCTAGTAGCTATCTACTATACAGTGTGTCCACTGAAGATGTATCCACTGCCTTCATTATACGTTTTCATCATTCTACAATAACATGCATAATATATTAGTACTGTAGATACGTAGATTAATGAATTATAAATAGTACTTATTTTGAAGGGCAGTAGATACATTTTTAGTATGCACTGTATAATCGTCATTTATCAGGAAATTTGGCCACACGATAAATGTGGCACTAGGTCTACCTACAATGATTTGCATTGGAATTGAGAAAATTACAATGAATTTTTTGAGTAAAACAGCATTTCAACCTGTTGATTATGGTTTAGTCTTTAGAAGGTGATGCTGTGTCCATACCTACTTCTACTCTTGACTACGACTGAGTACAGTGTCCATACCTACTTCTACTCTTGACTACGACTGAGTACAGTGTCCATACCTACTTCTACTCTTGACTACGACTGAGTACAGTGTCCATACCTACTTCTACTCTTGACTACGACTGAGTACAGTGTCCATACCTACTTCTACTCTTGACTACGACTGAGTACAGTGTCCATACCTACTTCTACTCTTGACTACAACTGAGTACAGTGTCCATATCTACTTCTACTCTTGACTACGACTGAGTACAGTGTCCATACCTACTTCTACTCTTGACTACGACTGAGTACAGTGTCCATACCTACTTTTACTCTTGACTATGACTGAGTACAGTGTCCATATCTACTTCTACTCTTGACTATGACTGAGTACAGTGTCCATATCTACTTCTACTCTTGACTACGACTGAGTACAGTGTCCATACCTACTTCTACTCTTGACTACGACTGAGTACAGTGTCCATACCTACTTCTTCTCTTGACTACGACTGAGTACAGTGTCCATACCTACTTCTACTCTTGACTATGACTGAGTACAGTGTCCATACCTACTTCTACTCTTGACTATGACTGAGTACAGTGTCCATACCTACTTCTACTCTTGACTATGACTGAGTACAGTGTCCATATCTACTTCTACTCTTGACTACGACTGAGTACAGTGTCCATACCTACTTCTACTCTTGACTACGACTGAGTACAGTGTCCATACCTACTTCTACTCTTGACTACGACTGAGTACAGTGTCCATACCTACTTCTACTCTTGACTACGACTGAGTACAGTGTCCATATCTACTTCTACTCTTGACTACGACTGAGTACAGTGTCCATACCTACTTCTACTCTTGACTACGACTGAGTACAGTGTCCATACCTACTTCTACTCTTGACTACGACTGAGTACAGTGTCCATACCTACTTCTACTCTAGACTACGACTGAGTACAGTGTCCATACCTACTTCTACTCTTGACTACGACTGAGTACAGTGTCCATACCTACTTCTACTCTTGACTACGACTGGATACAGTGTCCATATCTACTTCTACTCTTGACTACGACTGAGTACAGTGTCCATATCTACTTCTACTCTTGACTACGACTGAGTACAGTGTCCATACCTACTTCTACTCTTGACTACGACTGAGTACAGTGTCCATACCTACTTCTACTCTTGACTACGACTGAGTACAGTGTCCATACCTACTTCTATTCTTGACTACGACTGAGTACAGTGTCCATACCTACTTCTACTCTTGACTACGACTGAGTACAGTGTCCATATCTACTTCTACTCTTGACTACGACTGAGTACAGTGTCCATATCTACTTCTACTCTTGACTACGACTGAGTACAGTGTCCATACCTACTTCTACTCTTGACTACGACTGAGTACAGTGTCCATACCTACTTCTACTCTTGACTACGACTGAGTACAGTGTCCATACCTACTTCTATTCTTGACTACGACTGAGTACAGTGTCCATACCTACTTCTATTCTTGACTACGACTGAGTACAGTGTCCATACCTACTTCTACTCTTGACTACGACTGAGTACAGTGTCCATACCTACTTCTACTCTTGACTACGACTGAGTACAGTGTCCATACCTACTTCTACTCTTGACTACGACTGAGTACAGTGTCCATACCTACTTCTACTCTTGACTACGACTGAGTACAGTGTCCATACCTACTTCTACTCTTGACTACGACTGAGTACAGTGTCCATACCTACTTTTACCCTTCACACTGACTTCAACTCATCAGAGAGAATTATATTTGAAATATTTTATTTTTATTTCACACTATTGGAAGGCGTGTAACCGCTTGGTATTAATTCATACCATTTCGTAGTCATGGCGTCATAGATTATCAGGTTACTTAGCTTTCATTTCACTCTGTCAATTCCTGTTTCCCAATTTGTTTTGAAGACTGGAATATGTGCTGGAATATTCCCGTCATCACAGAGCAGCTTATTACCTTAATGAGCTCCTTTGAATTTGAGTTGGGAGCTACTTCCTATTGTCTTCCGCTCTGAAGTACCTTGTATTTTCCTTTCTGAATTTCAATAAGAATATTTGAAAGAAGTTCTTCATTGTAACTCGATATGCTATCCTTCTTCTCTTTCTTTTTTAATGTCCATTTTATTTTCTAATTTTGAGGTTTGGAAAAACGTAAGAAACTATTATGTATAAAGTTTTCACTTTTTGTTCTTAAATCATTTGAATGATTTAGTTGGAGAAAATGGTTCAATTTTGTGATAGGTAGATTCGTACGCTTGATTTACTATCGCCTCTTCATTTTCCTCTTAGATTTTTGTATTAGGTAGACTCGTAGGTTTCATTTACTATCACCTCTTCATTTTCCTCTTCCATCCTCGAGTGCAGCCACCAGTGGTTGTGTCCCTTTTCGTCACACTCATTGGTAGGTGACTGCATTCACGGAGTAACTTTTTTGCATCCATGAGCATTGTCACTGTCTGGTGTTAGGTGACGATGGAGCCACCTTCCATTCTAACTTCTTCTTCCAGTCCCTTGTATTTAGTTTCCTTTTGACTTCTCGATATGACCTTTGTTTCCGAAGCAGACGCAATCCACTACTAAATAATTGAACTAGATAGCGAGCATTCTAAGAGCGCCCACATTTGCTGCCGCTTATAAATGACATTGATCATCCAATATTTCATGGGTTATATATGACATAACCTTTTTACCTGTTTGCTCCAAAAATCTTACCAAACGGTTCCTGGACATTGACCAATCGTTCCACCAAATTTCAGGCAATTTGCTTGAATAATTTTTGAGTTATGCGAGTAACACGATTACTATTAATTTATGATAACAGATTACAAAAAATATATGATACATTAATGGCAAATGTCGCATGTTCGCTTTTTCTCAGAGTTTTTGATTCTGGAGAAATTATTGTTTAACCCATTTCATATGTATCCATGTTACGCGACGCTTTTGGAGCGTTGAAAGCGCTTCTAGAACGCTCATGTGACATGGCACTAAGCATAACCTTCCGCAAGGGTAATAACTAATAATAGTAATGTATGATTGAATAGCTAATTAGTTCACCGGGCAGCTGTTGATAGACTTTACAAACTTCAGTCAAACTGTACTCAAAGAGTCTTTGAAAATTGTTGAATAACTATTTAGATATATTTCTAGTTAGCGTACCTGGTATTCTTAACCAAGTCAAACCCTTTCCCTCTGATGGCATCTGCAGTAGCCATGTAATTATATGCCATTGTAACAGGGAACAGGACGAAGTTTGCGCTCTGGACCTCAAAAGTGTTAAAGTATTTTTGGAAGTTATTTTTATTTTTTATACTGTGTTATTGTGACTATTAGATTATTTCCTACAAAAAAAAATAATAATTTCAGTAGAGAAAAGGTTACCTACATATCTTCACCGCCGCTGATAAATGACCTTGACCATCCAATAATTTATTTTGAGTTCTAAATGACCTTCACTTTGACCTTCCACTCCCAAAATCTAACCAAATGATTCGTGTATAACGACCAATCGTCACATCAAAGATTACATATAAATAAATACCGACCAATACATAACTTTCCCCAATTTGCGAAGGGAACTACTCACCTGACACTCGTAGACACCCGCATCACTCTGCCGTATGTACTTTATCACCAGAGTCCACTTGGTACTCTCCGGTGAGTACTGCAGAGAGTACCTCTGTTCCTTGGTGTAGATGGTAGAGCCAGAGGTGAGAATGTGCCAGTCCTTGCGCCGAACCCATGAGGCCTGGGGGAGAGGGGGGGGGGGGGGAGCGGTCGTTAGATATTAAATATTAGATGAATATAGTCCTATATACCCATGTTTATATCCTAAACTCTTCCCCTGTCCCATGTTTTACAATGTGGCAAAATGGAACTTCATAATATTCTGATATTTTAAATGGTGACATAGGAAACACTTCAGAATTTAACAAATTTAAACTTATTAAGAAAAGACATATTTATTTTGAATCTTATAGTATCTAACCTCTCCTTCTCCCTTGCTCCTCTCCTCCTCCCTTGCTCCTCACCTCCTCCCTTGATCCTAAATTCCTCCCTTGCTCCTAACCTCCTCCCTTGCTCCTAACCTCCTCCCTTGCTCCTCACCTCCTCTCTTGCTCTTCTCCTCCTCTCCTGCTCCTCACCTCCTCTCCTGCTCCTCACCTCCTCTCTTGCTCCTCACCTCCTCCCTTGGTCCTTACCTCCTCCCTTGCTCCTCACCTCCTCTCTTGCTCCTCTCCTCCTCTCTTGCTCCTCTCCTCCTCTCTTGCTCCTCTCCTCCTCTCTTGCTCCTCACCTCCTCTCTTGCTCTTCTCCTCCTCTCTTGTTCTTCTTTTCCTCTCTTGCTCCTCACCTTCTCATTTGCTCCTCACCTCCTCTCTTGCTCCTCTCCTCCTCTCTTGCTCCTCTCCTCCTCTCTTGCTCCTCTCCTCCTCTCTTGCTCCTCTCCTCCTCTCTTGCTCTTCTCCTCCTCTCTTGCTCCTCACCTCCTCTCTTGCTCCTCACCTCCTCTCTTGCTCCTCACCTCCTCTCTTGCTCCTCTCCTCCTCTCTTGCTCTTCTCCTGCTCCTCACCTCCTCTCTTGCTCCTCACCTCCTCCCTTGCTCCTTACCTCCTCCCTTGCTCCTTACCTCCTCCCTTGCTCCTCACCTCCTCTCTTGCTCCTCACCTCCTCCCTTGCTCCTCACCTCCTCCCTTGCTCCTCACCTCCTCTCTTGCTCCTCACCTCCTCCCTTGCTCCTCACCTCCTCCCTTGCTCCTCTCCTCCTCTCTTGCTCCTCTCCTCCTCTCTTGCTCCTCTCCTCCTCTCTTGCTCCTCACCTCCTCTCTTGCTCCTCACCTCCTCTCTTGCTCCTCACCTCCTCCCTTGCTCCTTACCTCCTCCCTTGCTCCTTACCTCCTCCCTTGCTCCTCACCTCCTCCCTTGCTCCTCACCTCCTCTCTTGCTCCTCACCTCCTCTCTTGCTCCTCACCTCCTCTCTTGCTCCTCTCCTCCTCTCTTGCTCCTCTCCTCCTCTCTTGCTCCTCTCCTCCTCTCTTGCTCCTCACCTCCTCTCTTGCTCCTCACCTCCTCCCTTGCTCCTTACCTCCTCCCTTGCTCCTTACCTCCTCCCTTGCTCCTTACCTCCTCTCTTGCTCCTCTCCTCCTCCCTTGCTCCTCACCTCCTCCCTTGCTCCTCACCTCCTCCCTTGCTCCTCACCTCCTCCCTTGCTCCTCACCTCCTCCCTTGCTCCTCACCTCCTCCCTTGCTCCTTACCTCCTCCCTTGCTCCTCACCTCCTCTCTTGCTCCTCACCTCCTCTCTTGCTCCTCACCTCCTCTCTTGCTCCTCACCTCCTCTCTTGCTCCTCCCTTGCTCCTCACCTCCTCCCTTGCTCCTCACCTCCTCCCTTGCTCCTCTTTAACCCATTAGCGGATTAACTTTTACACCCATTTTTTGTGGCAATAAAGTGGCCAGTCGTAAATATCTTTTGGTGGAGTGTATCCTGTATACCTTTTGGTGCAGTGTATTCTGGATACCTTTTGGTGGAGTGTATCCTGGATACCTTTTGGTGGAGTGTATCCTGGATACCTTTTGGTGGAGTGTATCCTGGATACCTTTTGGTGGAGTGTATCCTGGATATCTTTTGGTGGAGTGTATCGTGGATACCTTATGGTGGAGTGTATCGTGGATACCTTTTGGTGGAGTGTATCGTGGATACCTTTTGGTGGAGTGTATCTTAGATAGTTATTGGTGAGTGTATCCTAGATGCTCATTTAGAATATGTGCATGCAAAACGCCCTTCACACACGAGCGTCTTTTTGACGGGCGTCAATTAACGCATGACCCCAAAATATCACTAACTCTATGGTATGTGGGCACTCATGCGCTTTTTGAGGTACATTAAAAAAAGTTAAAAAGACAGACAATTCAGGACGCAAATTTTTGACGCTACGTCTAAAAGACGCTAGTGTGTGGGGGCCTAAACACATGCTAATAATGTAATTACTGTTACATTTAGTTGTCTAGAACTAAGTTCAATTAAATAGTTTGCTATTCTATGTAAATTTTTTATTAAAATGATTGAAATCAACTCCACGGTAATTACTTCTAAATTTTTTATTTACTTTAATTTGATATCAACTCCACGGTAATTACTTCTAAATTTTTATTTATTTTTATTTGATATCAACTCCACGGTAATTACTTCTAAATTTTTATTTATTTTTATTTGATATCAACTCCATGGTAATTACTTCTAAATTTTTATTTATTTTTATTTGATATCAGCTCCATGGTAATTACTTCTAAATTTTTATTTATTTTTATTTGATATCAACTCCACGATAATTACTTCTAAATTTTTATTTATTTTTATTTAATATCAACTCCACGGTAATTACTTCTAAATTTTTATTTATTTTTATTCAATATCAACTCCACGGTATTACTTCTAAATTTTTATTTATTTTTATTTAATATCAACTCCACGGTAATTACTTCTAATATATTAGTTACTCTTTAAATATCATATTATTATCTTTACTTAATATTTTATTTGATATAGGGTAAGTTACGAATTATCGGTCAGTAGTACATCTTCGAACTAGAAGAAAAAACTATATAAAAATGATTATTATTACACAGTGCCATCTAATATTAATAATTGTTATATCGTATTTTCTTATATGTCCGAAGACGTAGTACTGACCGATAATTCGTAATTTACCCTACTACCAGTACTTTATTATAATTTATCAATGAGGATTAAAAAATATTAAAATCCGATATAATAATTTTGTAATAATAATAATTTTCAACTTACCTATTTCCACCATTTTCTCCTTTTCTGTTTCTATAATTTTTATTTCCCACTTCATTTCATTCTTATCCTTACATTTTCCACCACCATCCCCTTTTCATGTTATAGTTCCCATCAATGAACCATCTATCACCATTCCTATCATATCTTCTCCATTCTCCCCGAATTCCCCCCATTTTCCCATTATTTTCTCCATCTTCCCCCATCTTCTTCTCCGTACCCTATCTTCTCCCCCACCTCCAATATCTCCCCCATTCCCCATCATTTCACACATTCACATCCATCTCTCCCCCATCTCTCTAGATTCCCCCTATCTTCTCCCCCACCTCCATATCTCCCCCATTCCCCATCATTTCACACATTCACATCCATCTCTCCCCCATCTCTTTATATTCCCCCCATCTTCTCCCCCACCACCCCATATCTTCCCCATCCTCACCTGCAATTCCTGCCCCAAGTCCCCCTGGGTGTCGCAAGGCAGGAACACCACTTCCCCCACCTGCGCAGTGCTCTCGGTGGAAGTGGTAACCAGGGTGTAGTTCTTGTGGTGGAGGGGGTTGATGTGGTTGGGGTGGTTGTCTCTTCCTTTGGTTGTCAAAGCAACCGAATTGTAGCAACTTGATAGCCCTGCAAAATAAAATAGTCATTTTTATTTATTTATGTTATCCATTTCTCTTCATAAAGTTTAATAATTTATATTTATTTCCACCAAGAAACCCCTATTCATTTAAATATAGTTTTTTTTATAAATATTGTTTATATTAATTTATTATTTTGAAAAAATAATTATATCCCATAATAATTAATACATAAGAATAACCAGTTTTGAAGTTGTAGTTTCCTTCATATCTAACAATTCGACTATTACTTGGTATAAATAAATACCACACTGCTAAAGATATATCCAGGACAATTGGGCCCCGACAATTGGGCCCAGGATAATTGGGCCCTACAACAATTGGGCATCGGACAATTGGGGACTGGATAATTTGACCCCACGACAATTGGGCCCCGAGACAATTATATTATTTTCCATTTTTTTTCAGAGTTTACTGTATTAACTTGATTAAAGACCCTTGCTACTGTAATAACTGGGTTTCTGACAATATGCGTTTTGTATAAAAAATGTAGTCTTGAGCATATTTAAAATATAGAATATTCCTCATATGAAAATAAATATTCTCGTTATGAAAAAAAAAAATTATTCAATAGATCATATTCTTTTCATGAATAAATACTATTATTCTTTCAAACTTCAATAATTGATCGAATTATTTAAAAATACTCATTTTATTTTAAATCATTTCAAAGATTACTTAATATTCATTTAAAATCATTTTGAATATAATTTAATATTATATCCTATAATCACTGAGGTAGAAAATGAATGCCTCTTTCCCAGCGCGTGGGTTACCGTTCATCAAAATCTAAAAAGTTTCGCGCTAACGATGGTATTCGTCAAGAGATTTCCCGGACGTGACATTTTGTAACGAAAACAAGTTTGTAAATTATGTAAGGTTTGCTGGTCGCGTAATCTAATTTTGTATAAGCAACAACATCACGTTATAAACTGCAATATATTTAATTAAAATATTGTTGCAATAGTTGTCAATTTCTCTTAGTAGAAATTAATAAAAAAGAATAATATTTTTGTGGTGAATGGAAAAGAAGGGAGTATGGCCTTCTTTCGGTCTTGATGTGTTATATTTTATTTTTATTTTTCCATGTATATATATTTTTTAAAACTATTGTAGTTTTATTTGATAGCGCTAGGGCTATGCTCTTCAACTACGAAATCTTAGATTTTGTGTTAGGTAGACTCGTAGGCTTTATTTACTATCACCTCTTCATTTTCCTCTTAGATTTTGTGTTTGGTAGGCTCGTAGGCTTCATTTACTATCACCTCTTCATTTTCCTTTTCCATCCGTGAGTGCAGTCACCGGTGCTTGTGTCCCTTTTCGTCACATTCCTTGGTAAACTGTATTCACGGAGTACCTTTTCTGCATCCATGAGCATTGTCATTGACTGGTGGTAGGTGAATTTGTTCATGGGGCCACATTCTTTTCTGACTGCTTCTTCAGAGTCTCTTGTATCCATTTTATTAACGTTAATCCCTAACTGAAATATTTAATTTAAAATCATTTTCCTTCAGCTCGACTGTTTCATAAATCGTTTGCGATATCGACTTCTTCAAATCGACATCAAATACTGTGTCGAAATATGAAAGAATCGGCAGTTAGATTATTGAACTGTCGGAACAGTATTGTCAAGAATCTGATTTTATTCTTAGCTCTAGGGTAAGTTACGAGTTATTGGACGGTTCCACATTTTCGATCATATAAGGAAAATGTATATAGTATTTATTTAATTTTTTTATTGGCATCCATCTTTATCATGATAATATATTTTTATAAAAATAATATATTCTGCGATCGACAATGTAGAACCGTCCGATATCTCAGAACTGACTCTATTAGACATATTACTCTAGGTGTTCTTTTCCAAACATATTCACCTCAATAACTACAAACTATAGCAACAGCACACTTTATTTACCTAACTATTGACTAAATTTCAATTTGTTCATACGACTCCTGTCCGAACTTATGCACGAATCCCTCAAATTCGTAGTTAAAAATCACAGGCGTGTAAAATGCCTTCAATCTGACTAATGGTAAAATGGGCCGAAATTTGTAGTCTGGTTTGGTTGATTTGGACCCGAGCCATCGACTAAAAGGAGCTTTTCAAATAAATACTTTGAGGCAGGAATAAATAGGGACAGTAATTCAGGAAAATTCAGTTAGATAGAGAAAAATGAACTGCTATATTATAAATTAATAGCACTCTCATGTCAAATGTTCTTGTGTTAATAATTTTATATATGAATAAATTTATGTATCAATAAATTTATTTATTAAAATTTTTATGTATCAAATTTTTTATTAATCAATAAATTTATATATTATAAATTTTCCTATCATCTCTTTCCTAATTTTTAGTTTTTTTCCTTAATAATTTTATTTTATTTTCTATATGTTATTATCTACCTTTTCTTATCCCAATTCTTTTGAGAATCTTTATTCATATTTTTATTTATTTATCTCTCCATATCTTTTTATCTCCTCTTCCTCTCTCTATCCTTTTCTCTCATCTCTTATCTCTTATTTCTCTTTCTATTTTTCTTCCCTTATCTCTCTCTCCTCATCTCATATCTATCTTTCTCTCCTTATCTCTTATCTCTCTCTCTCCTTATCTCTTATCTCCAGTGCGTTTCTTCCTGTAGTCTGAGACTAAATTCGAAAACTTGAATGGCTATTCAGATTTGACTGCCAGAATTTATGAACATCTGAACCTGAGTGACGATGTAGTAGTCGTGGTGACGATGTAGTAGTCGTGGTGACGATGTAGTAGTCGTAGTGACGATGTAGTAGTCGTAGTGACGATGTAGCAGTCGTAGTGACGATGTAGTAGTCGTAGTGACGATGTAGCAGTCGTAGTGACGATGTAGTAGTCGTAGTGACGATGTAGCAGTCGTAGTGACGATGTAGTAGTCGTAGTGAAGATGTAGTAGTCGTAGTGACGATGTAGTAGTCGTAGTGACGATGTAGCAGTCGTAGTGACGATGTAGCAGTCGCAGTGACGATGTAAGAATCATAGTGACGATGTAAGAGTCATAGTGACGATGTAGCAGTCGTAGTGACGATGTAGCAGTCATAGTGACGATGTAGCAGTCATAGTGACGATGTAGCAGTCGCAGTGACGATGTAAGAATCATAGTGACGATGTAAGAGTCATAGTGACGATGTAAGAGTCATAGTGACGATGTAAGAGTCATAGTGACGATGTAGCAGTCGTAGTGACGATGTAGCAGTCATAGTGACGATGTAGCAGTCATAGTGACGATGTAGCAGTAGTAGTGACGATGTAGCAGTCGTAGTGACGTTGTAGCAGTCATAGTGACGATGTAGCAGTCGTAGTGACGATGTAGCAGTTGTAGTGACGATGTAGCAGTAGTAGTGACGATGTAGCAGTAGTAGTGACGATGTAGCAGTAGTAGTGACGATGTAGCAGTCGTAGTGACGATATAGCAGTAGTAGTGACGATGTAGCAGTCGTAGTGACGATGTAGCAGTCGTAGTGACGATGTAGCAGTCGTAGTGACGTTGTAGCAGTTGTAGTGACGATGTAGCAGTCGTAGTGACGATGTAGCAGTCGTAGTGACGATGTAGCAGTAGTAGTGACGATGTAGCAGTCGTAGTGACGATGTAGCAGTCGTAGTGACAATGTAGCAGTAGTAGTGACGATGTAGCAGTCGTAGTGACGATGTAGCAGTCGTAATGACGATGTAGCAGTCGTAGTGACGATGTAGGAGTTGTCGTAGTGACGATGTAGCAGTCGTAGTGACAATGTAGCAGTCGTAGTGACGATGTGGCAGTCGTAGTGACAATGTAGCAGTCGTAGTGACAATGTAGCAGTCGTAGTGACGATATAGCAGTTGTAGTGACGATGTGGCAGTAGTAGTGACGATGTAGCAGTAGTAGTGACGATGTAGCAGTCGTAGTGACGATATAGCAGTTGTAGTGACGATGTAGTAGTAGTAGTGACGATGTAGCAGTAGTAGTGACGATGTAGCAGTCGTAGTGACGATATAGGAGTTCTCGTAGTGACGATGTAGCTGTCGTAGTGACGATGTAGGAGTTGTCGTAGTGACGATGTAGGAGTTGTCGTAGTGACGATGTAGGAGTTGTCGTAGTGACGATGTAGCAGTCGTAGTGACGATGTAGGAGTTGTCGTAGTGACAATGTAGCAGTCGTAGTGACGATGTAGGAGTTCTCGTAGTGACGATGTAGCAGTTGTCGTAGTGACGATGTACGAATTCTCGTAGTGACTATGTAGGAGTTCTCGTAGTGACGATGTACGAATTCTCGTAGTGACGATGTACGAGTTCTCGTAGTGACGATGTAGGAGTTGTCGTAGTGACGATGTAGGAGTTGTCGTAGTGACGATGTAGCAGTCGTGGTGACGATGTAGGAGTTCTCGTAGTGACGATGTAGCAGTCGTACTGACGATGTAGGAGTTCTCGTAGTGACGATGTACGAGTTCTCGTAGTGACGATGTAGGAGTTGTCGTAGTGACGATGTAGGAGTTGTCGTAGTGACGATGTAGCAGTCGTGGTGACGATGTAGGAGTTCTCGTAGTGACGATGTAGCAGTCGTACTGACGATGTAGGAGTTCTCGTAGTGACGATGTACGAATTCTCGTAGTGACGATGTAGGAGTTCTCGTAGTGACCATGTAGGAGTTGTCGTAGTGACGATGTAGCAGTCGTGGTGACGATGTAGGAGTTCTCGTAGTGACGATGTAGCAGTCGTACTGACGATGTAGGAGTTCTCGTAGTGACGATGTACGAATTCTCGTAGTGACGATGTACGAATTCTCGTAGTGACGATGTACGAGTTCTCGTAGTGACGATGTAGGAGTTCTCGTAGTGACGATGCTTTTGATAATTTCCAAAAATAGTCTGCATTGAAATCTTCTAAATGTTTCTTCAATTTGTTTCGAATCAGTGAAAATGTTTCGTCCTATTCTGTTCGAAACAGTTCTGAGTTATTGTATGTTGTACGAATAGGAATTGTGTGGAGCAGCTAGAGTGGCATATTGGAAAACAATTTCGCATCATTGGAACCAATTGCCTAGTGCTAGATTTTTCTGGATTTAATTTGAACACATCAGAGATAGGGTTAGTTCCGAGTTATCGAACTGTACCCCATTTCCGATCATAAGAAAATATGCATATTGATTATTGTTAAATTTTTATTTTTATTGATATCCATGCAGGTATAATGAATAACAGTTAAAATGAACTGTTAAATAATGATTATTTTGAACTTTTTCTTATATGATCGAAAATGTTTAACTGTCCGATAACTCGGAACTTACCCTAGTGTGTATATATAGAGAATCACATTATATTAATATTTTTTCAATTATTCCTTTCGGATTCGAACCTCTGGCAACCAGACACAGTTTTGATAGATTTAGATATTAGTGATGACAAGATATCTAGAGAGATAGATTTAGATATTAGTGATGACAAGATATCCAGAGAGATAGATTTAGATATTAGTGATGACAAGATATCCAGAGAGATAGATTTAGATATTAGTGATGACAAGATATCCAGAGAGATAGATTTAGATATTAGTGATGACAAGATATCCAGAGAGATAGATTTAGATATTAGTGATGACAAGATATCCAGAGAGATAGATTTAGATATTAGTGATGACAAGATATCTAGAGAGATAGATTTAGATATTAGTGATGACAAGATATCCAGAGAGATAGATTTAGATATTAGTGATGACAAGATATCCAGAGAGATAGATTTAGATATTAGTGATGACAAGATATCTAAAGAGATAGATTTAGATATTAGTGATGACAAGATATCTAGAGAGATAGATTTAGATATTAGTGATGACAAGATATCTAGAGAGATAGATTTAGATATTAGTGATGACAAGATATCTAAAGAGATAGATTTAGATATTAGTGATGACAAGATATCTAGAGAGATAGATTTAGATATTAGTGATGACAAGATATCCAGAGAGATAGATTTTAGATATTAGTGATGACAAGATATCTAAAGAGATAGATTTAGATATTAGTGATGACAAGATATCTAGAGAGATAGATTTAGATATTAGTGATGACAAGATATCTAGAGAGATAGATTTAGATATTAGTGATGACAAGATATCTAGTGAGATAGATTTAGATATTAGTGATGACAAGATATCTAGAGAGATAGATTTAGATATTAGTGATGACAAGATATCTAGAGAGATAGATTTAGATATTAGTGATGACAAGATATCCAGAGAGATAGATTTTAGATATTAGTGATGACAAGATATCTAAAGAGATAGATTTAGATATTAGTGATGACAAGATATCTAGAGAGATAGATTTTAGATATTAGTGATGACAAGATATCTAAAGAGATAGATTTAGATATTAGTGATGACAAGATATCTAGAGAGATAGATTTAGATATTAGTGATGACAAGATATCCAGAGAGATAGATTTTAGATATTAGTGATGACAAGATATCTAAAGAGATAGATTTAGATATTAGTGATGACAAGATATCTAGAGAGATAGATTTAGATATTAGTGATGACAAGATATCTAGTGAGATAGATTTAGATATTAGTGATGACAAGATATCTAAAGAGATAGATTTAGATATTAGTGATGACAAGATATCTAGAGAGATAGATTTAGATATTAGTGATGACAAGATATCTAGAGAGATAGATTTAGATATTAGTGATGACAAGATATCTAGAGAGATAGATTTAGATATTAGTGATGACAAGATATCTAGTGAGATAGATTTAGATATTAGTGATGACAAGATATCTAAAGAGATAGATTTAGATATTAGTGATGACAAGATATCTAGAGAGATAGATTTAGATATTAGTGATGACAAGATATCTAGAGAGATAGATTTTAGATATTAGTGATGACAAGATATCTAAAGAGATAGATTTAGATATTAGTGATGACAAGATATCTAGAGAGATAGATTTAGATATTAGTGATGACAAGATATCCAGAGAGATAGATTTAGATATTAGTGATGACAAGATATCTAGAGAGATAGATTTAGATATTAGTGATGACAAGATATCTAGAGAGATAGATTTAGATATTAGTGATGACAAGATATCTAAAGAGATAGATTTAGATATTAGTGATGACAAGATATCTAGTGAGATAGATTTAGATATTAGTGATGACAAGATATCTAAAGAGATAGATTTAGATATTAGTGATGACAAGATATCTAGAGAGATAGATTTAGATATTAGTGATGACAAGATATCTAGAGAGATAGATTTAGATATTAGTGATGACAAGATATCTAGAGAGATAGATTTAGATATTAGTGATGACAAGATATCTAGTGAGATAGATTTAGATATTAGTGATGACAAGATATCTAAAGAGATAGATTTAGATATTAGTGATGACAAGATATCTAGAGAGATAGATTTAGATATTAGTGATGACAAGATATCTAGAGAGATAGATTTTAGATATTAGTGATGACAAGATATCTAAAGAGATAGATTTAGATATTAGTGATGACAAGATATCTAGAGAGATAGATTTAGATATTAGTGATGACAAGATATCCAGAGAGATAGATTTAGATATTAGTGATGACAAGATATCTAGAGAGATAGATTTAGATATTAGTGATGACAAGATATCTAGAGAGATAGATTTAGATATTAGTGATGACAAGATATCTAAAGAGATAGATTTAGATATTAGTGATGACAAGATATCTAGAGAGATAGATTTAGATATTAGTGATGACAAGATATCTAAAGAGATAGATTTAGATATTAGTGATGACAAGATATCCAGAGAGATAGATTTTAGATATTAGTGATGACAAGATATCTAAAGAGATAGATTTAGATATTAGTGATGACAAGATATCTAGAGAGATAGATTTAGATATTAGTGATGACAAGATATCTAAAGAGATAGATTTAGATATTAGTGATGACAAGATATCTAGAGAGATAGATTTAGATATTAGTGATGACAAGATATCCAGAGAGATAGATTTTAGATATTAGTGATGACAAGATATCTAAAGAGATAGATTTAGATATTAGTGATGACAAGATATCTAGAGAGATAGATTTAGATATTAGTGATGACAAGATATCTAGAGAGATAGATTTAGATATTAGTGATGACAAGATATCTAGTGAGATAGATTTAGATATTAGTGATGACAAGATATCTAGAGAGATAGATTTAGATATTAGTGATGACAAGATATCTAGTGAGATAGATTTAGATATTAGTGATGACAAGATATCTAGAGAGATAGATTTAGATATTAGTGATGACAAGATATCCAGAGAGATAGATTTTAGATATTAGTGATGACAAGATATCTAAAGAGATAGATTTAGATATTAGTGATGACAAGATATCTAGAGAGATAGATTTTAGATATTAGTGATGACAAGATATCTAAAGAGATAGATTTAGATATTAGTGATGACAAGATATCTAGAGAGATAGATTTAGATATTAGTGATGACAAGATATCCAGAGAGATAGATTTTAGATATTAGTGATGACAAGATATCTAAAGAGATAGATTTAGATATTAGTGATGACAAGATATCTAGAGAGATAGATTTAGATATTAGTGATGACAAGATATCTAGTGAGATAGATTTAGATATTAGTGATGACAAGATATCTAAAGAGATAGATTTAGATATTAGTGATGACAAGATATCTAGAGAGATAGATTTAGATATTAGTGATGACAAGATATCTAGAGAGATAGATTTAGATATTAGTGATGACAAGATATCTAGAGAGATAGATTTAGATATTAGTGATGACAAGATATCTAGTGAGATAGATTTAGATATTAGTGATGACAAGATATCTAAAGAGATAGATTTAGATATTAGTGATGACAAGATATCTAGAGAGATAGATTTAGATATTAGTGATGACAAGATATCTAGAGAGATAGATTTTAGATATTAGTGATGACAAGATATCTAAAGAGATAGATTTAGATATTAGTGATGACAAGATATCTAGAGAGATAGATTTAGATATTAGTGATGACAAGATATCTAAAGAGATAGATTTAGATATTAGTGATGACAAGATATCTAAAGATATAGATTTAGATATTAGTGATGACAAGATATCTAAAGAGATAGATTTAGATATTAGTGATGACAAGATATCTAGAGAGATAGATTTAGATATTAGTGATGACAAGATATCTAGAGAGATAGATTTAGATATTAGTGATGACAAGATATCTAAAGAGATAGATTTAGATATTAGTGATGACAAGATATCTAAAGATATAGATTTAGATATTAGTGATGACAAGATATCTAAAGAGATAGATTTAGATATTAGTGATGACAAGATATCCAGAGAGATAGATTTAGATATTAGTGATGACAAGATATCTAAAGAGATAGATTTAGATATTAGTGATGACAAGATATCTAGAGAGATAGATTTAGATATTAGTGATGACAAGATATCTAAAGAGATAGATTTAGATATTAGTGATGACAAGATATCTAGAGAGATAGATTTAGATATTAGTGATGACAAGATATCTAAAGAGATAGATTTAGATATTAGTGATGACAAGATATCCAGAGAGATAGATTTAGATATTAGTGATGACAAGATATCCAGAGAGATAGATTTAGATATTAGTGATGACAAGATAACTAGAGAGATAGATTTAGATATTAGTGATGACAAGATATCTAGAGAGATAGATTTAGATATTAGTGATGACAAGATATCTAGAGAGATAGATTTAGATATTAGTGATGACAAGATATCTAGAGAGATAGATTTAGATATTAGTGATGACAAGATATCTAAAGAGATAGATTTAGATATTAGTGATGACAAGATATCTAGAGAGATAGATTTAGATATTAGTGATGACAAGATATCTAAAGATATAGATTTAGATATTAGTGATGACAAGATATCTAAAGATATAGATTTAGATATTAGTGATGACAAGATATCTAAAGAGATAGATTTAGATATTAGTGATGACAAGATATCTAGAGAGATAGATTTAGATATTAGTGATGACAAGATATCTAAAGATATAGATTTAGATATTAGTGATGACAAGATATCTAAAGATATAGATTTAGATATTAGTGATGACAAGATATCTAAAGAGATAGATTTAGATATTAGTGATGACAAGATATCCAGAGGCTTAGGTTTCATCTTCCATTAGATAACATCACAATATATCTATGAAATACATTAGCAATTCGAATCGTCAGTTCATTCATTCACGTAAGTGAATAGTCCGAATGCTATTTCGGATTTGGATATGCATATTTGAATCTATTATATTTAGTAATAAATTGAATAGTATTTTAGAAAAACTATATTTATTCATGGAAAATATGGTTTCATTTAACTATTTAGTTTATATACTTTTAAAATAAAATGTAATATGGGATTTTCGAACAGTTTTTAATTTTAAGCAAATTTGATAATATGTATTTTGGCTTAAACGAAGATTTGTTCTATTTTTAAAATATCACACTTTTAATTTGTCCTATTATTGCGACTGGTCGCAATAATAGGACTTGAGATGAACATGGTTGCTAATGAAACTGGAACGGGCACTCGTGGAGCGCACATCTTCGCCACCACTACATTTTTGTTCATTTTGACCTTTCTGTGACCTTGACCTTCGATTCAGGCAATATGGCTGAATTCTTTTTGAGTTATGTTAATAACAAGTTAACAACCTTATAAATTTATAAATTTCACCTAAGACATAATCTTCCACAATCTGCAAAGGTAATTATTATCGACATTGAAATTAGTATAATGTAATTGAATTAAAATCTACATGCAATGCTACAAACATGAATATTTGTGAAATAGAATTCTCAACACTATCATCAACTTCCATTTCAATTATCAATAACCGTAAAGAATAGGTATTCTTATTATGATGCTCATTATTTTCCGTGACAAGAATCCGCCTATCATCATAACATATTTGAAATTGCACAGCGCATAATCGCATAGATTCTCAATCTAATTTCGAGAGGAAGCGTATCAGTCGTGCGTGTATTGACGGTGTTAGGAGTTTAATAAAGAGTATGTGACAGTTGGTATCGCCTGTGCACATTCAATGAAGTGTGTATTGTCGAGCAAATAGCTTCCTACCAACTGAATTTCTATGGAACTAAAGGCTATCATTTGCTATCAAATTTAATGGTAGGAGAGACGGGAAGTAGTAAGCATCACAGCCAGATGTGACGAATATATGGCCTTAGTATTGTCAAGATATAGAGTATATATTACGGTGAGGTGTTAAAGTGTCCGCTATAGGATGGTGGGGGTATATTACGGGGTTGAAGTGTCCGCTATAGGGTGGTGGGGGTATATTACGGGGTTGAAGTGTCCGCTATAGGGTGGTGGGGGTATATTACGGGGTTGGAGTGTACGCTATAGGGTGGTGGGGGTATATTACGGGGTTAGAGTGTCCGCTATAGGGTGGTGGGGGTATATTACGAGGTTAGAGTGTCCGCTATAGGGTGGTGGGGGTATATTACGGGGTTAGAGTGTCCGCTATAGGGTGGTGGGGGTATATTGCGATGAGGTATTACTACGCAATATGCCAGTGTTTCTTAAACTGTGCATAAATTACCCTAAGCGGGGTAATTTAAATATTTAGTTGGTTAACGTAGTAATTGTAGTTTTTTGTATAGTTATTTTCTATTAACTAGTTACGCTATCTATTCTTCTGCAATGTTTTCAGTCTTTATTTTATTGAAATATAGCTAGGTACTTAGTATTATCTACTACTATTTATTACACTGACAGTATAATTTAAAATATTATTTATCCTTGCATATTCCAAGAAACTTACTATTAGGTAATAAAATTAATAAAGTTGGTAACGTATGTAGAATCTAACCAAAGTACAAGAAACACCTGCTATAGAAGGAGGAACGTTACCGTGGTAATCTATTCGGTTTCAAGCTTTAGGCCTCTAGGGGTATGGACATATATCGCGGTATTTAGATTACATTGAATCATTGTGTGAACGGTATATATGAACGTATATTGCGTTTAGATGTTCGGATGAACGATGTAGGATTCTGGAGGTATACAACGGTGAGGTTTTTGACTGACCGCTATAGGGTAGTGGTTCTCAAATATTTTTTTCACACAGCCCTTGCGTTTCTTGAGCTCAGCATAGTATTGCATTGAAATAGATTGAAAAGATTTAATTAGAATATATTGGATTACTATGAAGTGAAAATTAAAAATAAAAAAGTGAGTGAGTTGAATGTTTTATTTACTTTCTGCATGATAATAACAGCAAGAACCGAACTATAAGTAACGTATAAAACAGCCATCCCAGGCACCCCTATAAACAATCCAGGCCTCAAAGGGGTTCCATGCAGCTTACTTTAAGAGCCACTGGTCTAGGATAATGAACGTATGTTGCGATATGTTATTTACACTTGATGTATGCTACTGCTGGATGTTTTATTATTGTCAGAGGTACAATATTCTTTAACTGTGTCACGTTCACTCTACAATTTAATTTTTACGTGATGGATATTGTTTACATTCCCAGATGAAGATCAATCATAGGTCTGACAGAACAGCCCCCAGTAATCCTATGCTGCTTATAGTGTTGACAGAGCAATCCCATGCTGCAGCTGTCTTTTTCGCATGACAATTTTTAATTTCGATATCAGGAACCGAATGATACTTTTTTCGCTTATCCATCATCATTTTCTATGGGCTATGGAGATTAAAGTTTGGAATAAAAGCAAAAATATGTTGTTGTTTACTTGTTACCGAAACTTTTGCCTTCGAATTCAAATATTGGGAAAGTTTTAATAAAATGATGAATATTTTCAGGCCAAAACAAAAGCCATAGACTATTCCATATTAAAGACATGAATAATCGATAGTTTTTGGACCGGACCAATAGAGCGTTATTCTGTGTGTAAAAAGTGCCATCCGTAGGTCTGGTGCTCACAAGTTTATGTCCTCACTTAGCCATAATGTATACATTGGTATCAGCTTCCCTTGGAAAGTATCAAAGGCATTACTCTTCACAGACACATCAAATGACACGATGTACGAGCTGCAATGTGTAGCCATGATGAACACCAACACTCCGTAAATAGGATACACCTCAGGAATGAAAGGAATGGAAACTTATCGGGGTAATTCTGTCTATATCTATAGAGTGGCTACCGGCGTAACCATCTACAGTGTCTACAGGCCTCATCATCTACAGTGTCTACAGGCATCATCATCTACAGTGTCTACAGGCCTCATCATCTACAGTGTCTACAGGCCTCATCATCTACAGTGTCTACTGGCCTTATCATCTACAGTGTCTACAGGCCTCATCATCTACAGTGTCTACAGGCCTCATCATCTACAGTGTCTACAGGCCTCATCATCTACAGTGTCTACAGGCCTCATCATTTACAGTGTCTACAGGCCTCATCATCTACAGTGTCTACAGGCCTCATCATCTACAGTGTCTACAGGCCTCATCATTTACAGTGTCTAGAGGCCTCATCATCTACAGTGTCTACAGGCCTCATCATCTGTAGTGTCTACAGGCCTCACCATCTACAGTGTCTACAGGCCTCACCATCTACAGTGTCTACAGGCCTCGCCATCTACATTGTCTACAGGCCTCACCATCTACAGTGTCTACAGGCCTCATTATCTACAGTGTCTACACCCCTCATCATCTACAGTGTCTACACCCCTCATCATCTACAGTGTCTACACCCCTCATCATCTACAGTGTCTACAGGCCTCATCATCTACAGTGTCTACAGGCCTCACCATCTACAATGTTTACAGGCCTCACCATCTACAGTGTTTACAGGCCTCACCATCTACAGTGTTTACAGGCCTCACCATCTACAGTGTCTACAGGCCTCACCATCTACAGTGTCTACAGGCCTCACCATCTACAGTGTCTACAGGCCTCACCATCTACAGTGTCTACAGGCCTCACCAATTACAGTGTCTACAGGCCTCACCATCTACAGTGTCTACAGGCCTCACCATCTACAGTGTCTACAGGCCTCACCATCTACAGTGTCTACAGGCCTCACCATCTACAGTGTCTACAGGCCTCATCATCTACAGTGTCTACAGGCCTCTTCATCTACAGTGTCTACAGGCCTCATCATCTACAGTGTCTACAGGCCTCATCATCTACAGTGTCTACAGGCCTCATCATCTACAGTGTCTAAAGGCCTCATCATCTACAGTGTCTACAGGCCTCTCTATCTACAGTGTCTACAGGCCTCTCTA
>CANNZV010002830.1:26188-109442 GCA_947561585.1 Caprella mutica
CATCTACAGTGTCTACAGGCCTCATCATCTACAGTGTCTAAAGGCCTCATCATCTACAGTGTCTACAGGCCTCATCATCTACAGTGTCTACAGGCCTCATCATCTACAGTGTCTACAGGCCTCATCATCTACAGTGTCTACAGGCCTCTCTATCTACAGTGTCTACAGGCCTCTCTATCTACAGTGTCTACAGGCCTCTCTATCTACAGTGTCTACAGGACTCTCTATCTACAGTGTCTACAGGACTCTCTATCTACAGTGTCTACAGGACTCTCTATCTACAGTGTCTACAGGACTCTCTATCTACAGTGTCTACAGGCCTCTCCGTCTCAATAGCAAGTGCCTGATGTAAATATTCATCATTTAGTCTATTTCTTAGGTATCACTCTGAGAATATTCCGAAGATACTCTTCTTCTCTTTGGTTTTATATTTGTGCAGCATTTGTTATTTCATTGGCTGCAGAAAATAACCCAGATAGATGGTGCGGATTAATTTACCTCTGCTGTCTCGTGCTGGTATTTTCAGAGATGATTTACCGCAGAGTTTCTCCATTTTGGAGGCATGGTATTTTGCGCATTGTGAAGAGGATAAACTGCCCCTCTGTGCTCCAGATCTGTCTGTATTTGTGCTGTCTCTCTGCCTCTTCATGCGTCTGTTTTATTATGCTCGTACTCTTTTGCAGTCGATGAGCTTTTCAATGAATTTCTTATCAAGATTCGATGGTGGGATTTATACTATTTTTTTGCTAACGGGATTGGTATTCGGGAATGATGTGAATTTAGTGTGACTGATAAAGTCAATTTGCTATAGTATAAAAAATAAAAAATCGTGACGTCAGAGATATTTCTGTTGATTCTGAAACAGAAGTTAAACCCCTTACTAAATAATTAATTAATCACCAACATGATTCACAATATATCTAATTGCTATCAAGAATTTATTGATTATTTTTCTTTCTCTGAAATAATAGGAGATAATTGACTTTTCCTTTTTAAAATGAAATGAGAATGACTATTTGTAATCAGTATCCTTGATACCAAAACATCATGATATTGTATTTTGTATCCAGGATACCAACGTTTCCTGATTTTCTAATCTGCGTTCATGATACCAAATAATATTTTTTTTTCGTTTTCCCGGATACCTAGGTTGTTTCATACCAAATGGAAAAAACTTATAATTGGAAATTAATCAGATTGTTTCCTTTTTACCTCAGACAGCAGCTTTTCTGCCGATCGTAATTTACAGCGTGTATCTCTTTCTGGACGCTTTAATAAATGATTTTCATTTCCCCCTGAGGAGCGGGCAACATTTATATTGGCTAGCTACTCTCACTCTTGCCTCACTTGATGAATTATTCCGTGGCTTTCTTTTTGAAGATACAGAATGAAAAGTTGGATGCCGCGAAACCGAGGGATGGATGCCGCGAAACCGAGGGATGGATGCCGCGAAACCGAGGGATGGATGCCGCGAAACCGACGGTTGAATGCCGCGTAGCGATGGCTGTAATTCGCGCAGTAATGTTTCACTATGCAGTACAACTCATCTCCGTTTCATAATTTTTTCTGTTTCACGATGACAAGTATTGCATAAGTTATGACAAACTACAATTAATATTTATGACTCTAAAAAAGTTAGAGATTATATACACAGTGTGGAATTAAAATGACACGGAATTGTTTAAATAAATTAATGAAGTTCTCTTTCCTTTTCTCTTGTCGTACTCTTGGATTACCTTTTCAGAAAGTGGAAGGTTATATTTTAAACGACATTTATTTATTTATCATCTTGTTATTCGCATAACTCAAAAAAATTCAACCAAATTGCCTGAAATTTGTTGGAACGATTGGTCAATGTTGAGGAACCATCTGATCAAATTTTGGGAAAGAACGGGTCGAAGGTTAAGGTCAAGGTCATTCATAACTCAGGGATTATAGGATGGTCAAGGTCAGTTATAATCGGCGGCGAAGGTAGGCGCTCTGCTGAGTGCCAGTTCTAGTTTGTATAATTATATTGTTTTGCCCAAAAAGTTTCATGTGAAACTTGTTATGTATTTGAATATTCCTTACTATGCTTCTGTTTATACTGTGTCGATTTTGTCATCTTCAATAAAACTTATCATTATCTTACTGTCTAAATCATTGTGTATCCCTTGCATCCAGTCTACATCATCATGTATCTAAGCCCCTTTCATGCATCCAGTCTACATCATTATGTATCTAAGCCCCTTATCATGCATCCAGTCTACATCATTATGTATCTAAGCCCCTTATCATGCATCCAGTCTACATCATTATGTATCTAAACCCCTTTCATGCATCCAGTCTACATCATTATGTATCTAAGCCCCTTTCATGCATCCAGTCTACATCAATATGCATCTAAGCCCCTTTCATGCATCCAGTCTACATCAATATGCATCTAAGTCCCTTTCATGCATCCAGTCTACATCATTATGTATCCCCTGCATCCAGTCTATATGATTATGTATCTAAACCCCTTCTCTTGCATCCAGTCTACATCATTATGCATAATGTATCCAGTCTACATCATTATGCATATGCATCCAGTCTACATCATTATGTATAATGCATCCAGTCTACATCATTACGTAGTTGTGTCCTTAGACATGTCCTATTTGAAGCTACATCTGCAATTACGTCCAAGGAGAGACTCTGGCAATAATTAAGTCTGTACTAATTATTAATACCACTAATTAGGGATGCGGTGCAATAGGACACATCTTGGTTAGAACCAACTGGTTATTATAACCAACTGGTTATTATTACCAACTGGTTATTATAACCAACTGGTTATTATAACCAACTGGTTATTATAACCAACTGGTTATTATAACCAACTGGTTATTGTAACCAACTGGTTATTGTAACCAACTGGTTATTGTAACCAACTGGTTATTGTAACCAACTGGTTATTGTAACCAACTGGTTATTGTAACCAACTGGTTATTGTAACCAACTGGTTATTGTAACCAACTGGTTATTGTAACCAACTGGTTATTGTAACCAACTGGTTATTGTAACCAACTGGTTATTTCAGTTTATAACTCAATAGTTATAATTCTGTATTTTAGTTTTTGATAATTTATATCATTAAAAGTTAATGAAGCATTTAGTTTAATGGAGTACAATAGATAAATATATCTACTTTATAGAATTCAATTGAAAACCACTCCATTATTGCAGTGAAATTTTAAGTATCCATTGATTTTCTACTGCCAAACCAAGAGAGAAAGTTATGGTGGGGCCATAGAAGATTGAGGGGGTAACCTACCTAATTTTTGATGGCCTCATCCTAATTGATACTAATCATATCAATGGCGTCATCATGAACATGAATGATATCGCTGTGATATATATTGACTGGTATAGTTAGGCCGTTGTTATTGATGTGGTACGTGTTTGGGGGCCGTTATAAGTTTGTTTGGTCTGTAAATACCGGCCATGATTAATTGGACCAACATTAAACTGACATTGTGTCGTGTGATTGACTCATTGAAAAGACTCTCTTGATTGATTGACTCAATCACATTGATTGACTCTGAGCAAGCTGCTTTTGGTGGATTTTTAAAGTTTTTCTGTTTATTATTGTATTCTGTATCTAGGATACCAAACTATCCTTATATTGTGATCTGTACCCAGGATACCAAACTATCATTATATTGCAATCTGTATCTAGGATACCAAACTATCATTATATTGCAATATGTATCCAGGATACCAAACTATCATTATATTGCAATCTGTACCCAGGAAACCAAACTATCATTATATTGCAATCTGTACCCAGGATACCAAACTATCATTATATTGCAATCTGTACCCAGGATACCAAACTATCATTATATTGTAATCTGTATCTAGGATACCAAACTATTATTATATTGTAATCTGTATCTAGGATACCAAACTATCATTATATTGCAATCTGTACCCAAGATACCAAACTATCATTATATTGCAATCTGTACCCAGGATTCCAAACTATCATTATATTGCAATCTGTATCTAGGATACCAAACTATCATTATATTGCAATCTGTATCTAGGATACCAAACATTATTATATTGCAATCTGTACCTAAGATACCAAACTATCATTATATTGTAATCTGTACCCAGGATACCAAACTATCATTATATTGCAATCTGTACCCAGGATACCAAACTATCATTATATTGCAATCTGTATCTAGGATACCAAACTATCATTATATTGCAATCTGTACCCAGGAAACCAAACTATCATTATATTGCAATCTGTACCTAAGATACCAAACTATCATTATATTGCAATCTGTACCCAAGATACCAAACTATCATTATATTGCAATCTGTACCCAGGATACCAAATTATCATTATATTGCAATCTGTACCCAGGATACCAAATTATCATTATATTGTAATCTGTATCCAGGATACCAAACTATTATTATATTGTAATCTGTATCTAGGATACCAAACTATCATTATATTGCAATCTGTACCCAGGATACCAAACTATCATTATATTGTAATCTGTATCCAGGATACCAAACTATTATTATATTGTAATCTGTATCTAGGATACCAAACTATCATTATATTGCAATCTGTACCCAGGATACCAAACTATCATTATATTGTAATCTGTATCTAGGATACCAAACTATTATTATATTGTAATCTGTATCTAGGATACCAAACTATCATTATATTGTAATCTGTATCCAGGATACCAAACTATCCTTATATTGTAATCTGTATCTAGGATACCAAACTATTATTATATTGTAATCTGTATCTAGGATACCAAACTATCCTTATATTGTAATCTGTACCCAGGATACCAAACTATCCTTATATTGTAATCTGTATCCAGGATACCAGTGTGAATATTTTTTCCGTTTTCTCTTACTTTATTTTTTTCGTTTATTATTAATCTTTTATACTTATTTTTTGTTCGGATACACATAGCATCTATCTAATATTATTGTAAGAACTCACAATCATCCATCATACCGAATTACTTTCCGTGTAACTAAATTGGATATTTAAATATTGCAATAAGTTGAAACAAGCTAAGCTTTAAAAGTAGAGAACGGATCAGAAAGAACTTAAAACTGTTAAATTGGACTCTGAGAGCATCTGTAAGAACGCGCTGTGCCAGCTGTATGTGATGGCCTTCACTGAAGAACAAATAAGAGACAAATTGACTCAAAAATTGAATTTTCAGTTTGTCTCAAAACCGGTTCAAAAATGTGAGTCAATTTGACTCATCCTAATATTTTACTCAAAAACAAGAGTCATATTGACTCCTAATTCATAGTCAGATTGACTCATGTAGAGTCAATCAAGAAAAAAGACTCCACTATTGGAGTCTAGGTATATTCCACCCCGGTATATTCCACCCCAGGTATATTCCACCCCAGGTATATTCCACCCCGGTATATTCCACCCCGGGTATATTCCACCCCGGGTAAATTCCACCCCGTTGACAATGCTCATTTGGGTGACAATAAAAATTCAAATATTTCATTTTTAGATTGTCATTTGTTAAATAATTCGTACCGATGAAAAAATAACTCAGACGATATCCTGAGACATTTGGAGAATATTTAGAGGTAGCTCAAGTCAATTAAATTTTACACTAATAGAATTACAAATATTCTTAATAAGGTAGTTTATTTCAAAGTTTACATTTTGAACAAGTTAATATCAACTCCTTTTTAACATGAAACTGCGTATGTGCTCCCTTACCCATTCAACGTTTTCGCTCTTGCTGTTTTGGATTCTAGGACCAAGTTCCCCGTGGTCAAAATCTCTCAATGTTAAAATTCAATAACCCTCCAGTCTTTAAACCCTGTACAATAATCATCACCTCCCTATCGAAAACCTCCTGGTCAAAAGAAAAAAACAAAAAAAAGCCTTCGGTCAAAAAACCACCACTCTTACAAGAAGTTAAAATACCAAATTCAAAATAAAATAAGTATAACAAGAAGTACTATATGGCATCATCTTACAATTAATATCGCTGTTGCCTGTTGTGATGGCGATAGGGAAAAAAATCAGCTTGAGATTGAAAATCTAAATACCTCCACTGATAAAGATCGTTCACACAACCTTTCTTTCTGCTATTCTATTACATGTGTAGTGAAAAATATAAAGCTTGTGTTTAACCAGTAAAAAATTTAATTTGCTACAGTGAAAATGCAAGCTACCTAGTATTATATAATATTAATAAATGGCTAATATTAATGACTGACCAACCTAACTTGTAAAGTGGGGTGAAATTTACCGGGGTGGAATATACCGGTCACCAAGTTTTCCAGCCCTGACTCTAGCGATGAGTCAGGCAGACTCGCAATTTTTTCTCATTGTTATTGCATCAATACTTTAGAGACAAGTGGGGGCTTCAGCTGTGCTTTTGCATACTTTGTTTTCAAGTGTACATAACTAATTCACCACTTCACAGTGGACTTGAAACTCTATTAACTCATATTTAACCACCTATAGTTGTAAATGAATTGCTTAGTGTTGGGTCCAAACAACCACCAACCGTATATACTATATAATATGCTATGAATATATGTTAAACTTTACACTACTTCTAGGGTACAACATTGGTCACACTCTGTCACATTCTTCACACCATTGGTCACATTCTGTCACATTCTTCACACCATTGGTCACATTCTGTCACATTCTTCACACCATTGGTCACTTTCTGTCACATTCTTCACACCATTGGTCACATTCTTCACACCATTGGTCACATTCACCACATCGTTCGTTATTACATTACTCTGCTCCCTCTAAAAGAAATCTAGCGACTGAGTCCCTCTGGATTTTTGTTCTCTTTAATAATTCAGTGCTCTAAGTGCTGTGTCAGCACAAACTATTCTATTGCATCCTCCTAAACAGAGTCCTGGTCCACACCTACACTCCTATTGTCAAAACACTCCCTGGTTCGGGCTAGTTGTGACCACTCATGTACGTCATGGCACATATTTAGTCTATTTATGGCACATATATAGTCTATTTGTGGCACCTATTTAGCCTATTATTGATACCTATTTAATGTATCCATGATACCTGTTTAGCGTATCCATGGTACCTATTTAGCGTATCCATGGTACCTATTTAGCGTATCCATGATACCTATTTAGCGTATCAATGGTACCTAATTATAGCGTATCCATGATACCTATTTTGCGTATCCATGATACCTATTTAGCGTATCCATGATACCTATTTAGCGTATCCATGATACCTATTTAGCGTATCCATGGTACCTATTTAGCGTATCCATGGTACCTATTTAGTGTATCCATGGTACCTATTTATTGTATCCATGGTACCTATTTTGCGTATCCATGATACCTATTTAGCGTATCCATGATACCTATTTAGCGTATCCACGATACCTATTTAGCGTATCCATGATACCTATTTAGCGTATCCATGATACCTATTTAGCGTATCCATGGTACCTATTTAGCGTATCCATGGTACCTATTTAGCGTATCCATGGTACCTATTTAATGTATCCATGATACCTATTTAGCGTATCCATGATAACTATTTAGCGTATCCATGATAACTATTTAGCGTATCCATGGTACCTAATTAACGTATCCATGGTACCTAATTATCGTATCCATGATACCTAATTAGCGTATCCATGATACCTATTTATTGTATCCATGGTACCTATTTAGCGTATCCATGGTACCTATTTAATGTATCCATGATACCTATTTAGCGTATCCATGATAACTATTTAGCGTATCCATGATACCTATTTAGCGTATCCATGTTACCTATTTAGCGTATCCATGGTATCTATTTAGCGTATCCATGGTACCTATTTAGCGTATCCATGGTACCTATTTAATGTATCCATGATACCTATTTAGCGTATCCATGATAACTATTTAGCGTATCCATGATACCTATTTATTGTATCCATGGTACCTATTTATTGTATCCATGGTACCTATTTATTGTATCCATGGTACCTATTTAGCGTATCCATGGTACCTATTTAGCATATCCACGGTACCTATTTAGCGTATCCACGGTACCTATTTAGCGTATCCACGGTACCTATTTAGCGTATCCACGGTACCTATTTAGCGTATCCACGGTACCTATTTAGCATATCCACGGTACCTATTTAACGTATCCACGGTACCTATTTAGCGTATCCACGGTACCTATTTAGCGTCACCAATGCGAGTAAGAGCGGCACTGTGACGCTGTATAAAATATATGCGAGTTTAAGAAGATTCTAACTTCCGGAAAACAGTTTGGGTGGGATTGAAAGGGGATTTTTATGGGGTAAGTTCTGAGTTATTGGACAGTTCCACATCTTCAATCATAGAAGAAGAATAAATATATATACTTTTAAAAGAATAATATAATGTAAATTGAATTAAATATTGTATGTATATAATTTTTTGACGGTTTCATCTTTTCAATCATATTATTTTTTTTAAATTCAACTCGTTATTCTAATTGGTATCCATGATACCTGCAGGTATCATGGATACCAATTAGAATAACGAGTTAAAACGTCAAACTATATATATTATTCTTGTTTGGTCGGAAGTGTGAAACAGAACGATAACTCGGAACTTACCTTATGTTTAACGTGGTGCTATTGAAAAGTGATATTCATGAAACAATTATATGTAAAGACACAGCTCTAGTATCCTTCCATGATTGTTGTTGTTGCTTGGAAAATACCTTTTTTCACAGACTTCAATTTTTCTGAGTTACTCACACACAGAAGAATTAATATATAATATTTTCCCCTAATTTATTATTATCTAAACACTTTGCCTTAAAATGCTTTGATCGTCTAAAAGGGAAGTGGAGAAATAGAATAAATGAAACCTAAAGCATAACCCTCAGCAATCTGCGAATGTTACTAGACCATCCGTTGAGACATCTTTTTTTTCTAATTACTTACCAATTAGCAGGCCAAAGGAGAGTATAGACTGCATTGCTATAACAATGCCTCCTGCTGTCATCGTCCTGAAACAAATAAAAATATGTAAATAATAGCTTGGTTCGTTTAATCTATGATTTTATCATAAAAGCCAAAACATTCGATACATGATTTAGTATATACTGAAGATTAACGTACTGTTATATATTAATTAATAGCATATAATTTATATTAGTGATATATAAGTTATTATTCATGGAGCAGATGTTAAACGATAGATGGCATTATGTTCAGTTAATTTAAAGTATTTGCCTTTTATATTTCTATATTGTGTTTTTACTTCACTTATAGATGTTCTTAAGATGAATTTTGAGAGCCAATGTATTTTCTGCATTGCAATATTTTTCTTTATCACTTAAAGTATCTTCAGGCATTTGTGTACATGTACTGTAATTGATTGAATTGTATACATTAAAAACTACACATTTATCTTTATACACACAATTTAAAATACAGTTTCTGATATTTTTATTTAACAATTAAATCTAAACTTTAGTATTATAAAAATGTATGTATAAGTGTTTGACACTTTATTTAGCCAAAGAATAATGTATTTTTTCCATTAACTTTTACACTATGTTTTCCAGTGTTCATATCAACTAACTAATACAATTGTCATTGTTTACTGTGTCTATTGTGACATCCATTCTATTACCTGTAATGCAGTCAACATACCGACACAATATATTAATAATAAACAATATTATAGTAATTTATTTGATGGCACAGAGAATTATTGTGACCATCTGGAAATAACAACAATTGGTGGTAGCACTCGTAGAGCGCATACCTTCGCTGCCGTTTCAATAGATTTTGACCTTTTTATGACCTTGACCTTCGACTGGATAATGACCAATCGTTCCACCAAATTTCAGGCAATTTGGTTGAATACTTTTTAAGTTATGCGAATTACAAGATTTCAAATAAATAGATACCGATGAAAACATAACGTTCTGCAATTTCGCAAAGGTACCAAGTATTCATAACATTCACTACCCTCTTACAGGACGTTTTCCCATCCTTCCACCTCCGTCAGTGTTTTCTTATCTAATCCTAAAGATTCCTTCTAAGAAATTCTCATCAAAACTGCTTTTGAAGACAGCCATGTTTTTACAGACCAATTATTGCATCCAGATGTGGTGGAGGGGCCCTAGTTAGGTATCCGTGATGCGGTGCATTGTGAGAGGTATCCGTGAGGCGAGGCATTGGTAGATGTATCCGTGAGGCGAGGCCTTGTGAGAGGTATCCGTGATACGAGGCCTTGTGAGAGGTATCCGTGATACAGGGCATTGTGAGATATATCCGTTATACGGGGCCTTGTGAGAGGTATCCGTGATACGAAGCATTGTGATAGGTATCCATGATACGAAGCATTGTGATAGGTATCCATGATACGAAGCATTGTGATATGTATCCATAATACGAAGCATTTTGATAGGTATCCGTGATACGAAGCCTTGTGATAGACAATACATTTTAAAGTTTTCTTTTAATTAAATTTAATTTCCAAATTAATTAATTTTTTTTTTCATGATAAAGCTGACACTTTCCCAACATCTCTTTTAAAAATCTATATAATTTACTTCTTTAAATAATAAGTAAGTTTCTATTCCACTTAATGGTATCGATATATCTTTGTCACAAATATCATTAGTTTATTGATGTTTAATAAGTCATAATATTACAGTCCAATTTCACGCACTGTAAAATGAAATAATTTTCTCCATTCATTCATTCATTCATTCATTCATTCATTCACCAATCTATTACTGTTACATTTACTTATTTATCGTTATTAAATGTATTTGTGAGGCTTTGAAATGTGCCACTAATATTCAATAAATCAGAAGTGACACATTAAAGCGTGGTATCTAATCGCAACAAAGCTGTATCCATGATACGGTCAAAGCTGTATCCATGACACGGTCATAGTTGTATCCATGATACGGCTTCAAAAACATATGCAACTATTTGTCAAATTTATAGCTGTATTGATCTCCCATTTAACGTGTCACATTTAACGTGTCCCTTTTAACGTGTGCCATTTAACGTGTGCCATTTAACGTGTCACATTTAACGGTGTTGTTTGCCATTATTTCGATTCTACGAAGTTCAACTCAGAATCCAATACTGTGCTATGATTATTAAATTGATTTGCTCGTCATGGATACCTGCAGTTTGTAACCTGGATACCGGTAGTTAGTAACGTGGATACCTACAGTTTGTAGCGGGGATAGCGGTAGTTTGTCACGTTGGTACCTACAGTTTGTAGCGGGGAAACCGGTTGTTTGTCTCGTGGATGCCGGTATTTTGTCGCGTGGATGCCGGTAGTTTGTAACGTGGGTACCGGTAGTTAGCATCATGGATATACTGATAGTTTGTATCACGGATACCAATACCAATTATATATTACCAATCACTAATTATATTCTTTCTTCATTCAATGAGATTATGATTCAGTTTACTGCATTATTGTTGAAATATCATTAATTTAATATCATAAAGTATCACTTTCCACCTTTACAACTCGCCATGTTTTACTCCATCATTTGTAAGAATAATATCCGAGACAAAGGGAGGAGAGTTGTAATAATATATTTTAGCTTTTCTTCCTCGCACAAAAGCTGAATAAACGCTTTTCTTCGCTAATAAAAACTGCCAAGATTAAAGGATACACTTTGCAGTAATAACATGAAGGGTAAAAAGTGAACTCTCATTATCAATGGTATGGAAAGGTGTGTGTCTTTTGTAGTACACGCTTTGAACTTATAACAGCATGGCCCTGGAGATGAATTCTAAACTACACACACCTACACACAGAAAACACACACACACACAAAAAGTGTATCAGATATGAAGGGAAATATAAGCGGCGTGTGGAATTTTTCCCTCTGAATTTCGGGAGGTTGGGGAATATTCTTTTTCTTTTAGTGTTTGATATTTTTTATCTTTCAATGGAATGGATGTTCGTTTTAATCATTGTTGTTAAAAAGGACACATTGAGCTTATTGAGGATTGTATCTTTTATGTGAGGAGAAAAGGGCACTGGCAGTGGTATAATATGGAGTGAAGGAAGTGTTTAGTCTGCTGTATAGTTTTCGCTATTTTGAAAATTGAACAAAATGACAATCAATTTTTTTGAAAATAATTTGAAGGATTAAAAAAAAAAATTGAACTGTTTTTCAAATTAATTTGAAAGATTTATTGTTTGTATTTTTTTGAATTAATTTTGTTTTAAATAAACGCATATTGTCACAACCCTAGATATTACTATCTTTTAGTCAATGCCCAATGGTAAGTTCTGAGTTATCGGACGGTTCCACATTTCCGATCACAAGAAAACTGAGTATTTTAATTAAACATATTTTCTTTTTGTTTCTATTTGAATCAACAAATTTAACATTTTATTAACTAATTTAACATTTTATTAACTAATTTAACATTTTATTAACATAATTAACTTTTTATTAACTAATTTAACATTTTATCAACAAATTTAACATTTTATCAACAAAATTAACATTTTATTAAAAAATTAATATTTTATCAACAAATTTAACATTTTATCAACAAAATTAACATTTTATTAAAAAAATAACATTTTATCAACAAATTTAACATTTTATTAAAAAATTAATATTTTATGAACAAAATTAATATTTTATTAACAAAATTAATATTTTATCAACAAATTTAATATTTTATTAACAAAATTAACATTTTATTAACATAATTAACATTTTATCAACAAAATTAACATTTTATTAAAAAAATAACATTTTATGAACAAAATTAACATTTTATCAACAAAATTAACATTTTATCAACAAAATTAACATTTTATTAAAAAAATAACATTTCATTAAAAAATTAATATTTTATCAACAAATTTAACATTTTATCAACAAAATTAACATTTTATTAAAAAAATAACATTTTATTAACATAATTAACATTTTATTAACTATTTTTCCTTCATATGTTTTCTCCACAACCTCGTTAATTCCTAATGATGCTACACTTCATATGCACCAAAGTATTGTTAGTTTTAGTTCACATTTTACCTACTCTATTTCAGGCAATCCATATTTCTTGTTTGACGTACCTACACATTATTCACGTATTGACGTTACTTTTATTTCATTTCTAAAAATGTTAGGAACACTAAAACTTTTAGCTGAGAAATATTTTTAAAAAACTTAAAAGTTTATATAGTGTTTCTGAAAAACATGTGTACTGTACTTGTAACGTTCACTTGTGTAACGTGTACTTGTAACGTGTACTGGTAACGTACACTTGTTACGTGTACTTGTAACGTGTACTGGTAACGTGTACTTGTAATGGGTACTTGTAACGTACACTTGTAACGTATACTTGTAACGTGTACTTGTAACGTACACTTGTAACGTATACTTGTAACGTGTACTTGTAACGTACGCTTGTAACGTGTACTTGTAATGGGTACTTGTAACGTACACTTGTAACGTATACTTGTAACGTGTACTTGTAACGTGTACTTGTAACGTGTACTTGTAACGTGTACTTGTAACGTGTACTTGTAACGTGTACTTGTAACGTGTACTTGTAACGTGTACTTGTAACGTGTGCTTGTAACGTGTACTTGTAACGGGTACTTGTAACGTACACTTGTAACGTGTACTTGTAACGTATACTTGTAACGTGTACTTGTAACGTGTACTTGTAACGTGTACTTGTAACGTGTTCTTGTAACGTACGCTTGTAACGTGTACTTGTAACGGGTACTTGTAACGTACACTTGTAACGTACACTTGTAACGAACACTTATAACGTGTACTTGTAACGTGTACTTGTAACGTGTACTTGTAACGTGTACTTGTAACGTGTACTTGTAACGTGTACTTGTAACGTACGCTTGGAACGTGTAGTTGTAACGTGTACTTGTAACGTGTACTTGTAACGTGTACTTGTGACGTATACTTGTGACGTGTACTTGTAACGTGTACTTGTAACGTGTACTTGTAACGTGTACTTGTAACGTGTACCTGTAACGTGTACTTGTAACGTGTACTTGTGACGTATACTTGTAACGTGTACTTGTAACGTGTACTTGTAACGTGTACTTGTAACGTGTACTTGTAACGTGTACTTGTAACGTGTACCTGTAACGTGTACTTGTAACGTGTACCTGTAACGTGTACTTGTAACGTGTACTTGTAACGTGTACTTGTAACGTGTACTTGTAACGTGTACTTGTAACGTGTACTTGTAACGTGTACTTGTAACGTGTACTTGTAACGTGTACTTGTAACGTGTACTTGTAACGTGTACTTGTAACGTGTACTTGTAACGTGTACTTGTAACGTGTACTTGTAACGTGTACTTGTAACGTGTACTTGTAACGTGTACTTGTAACGTGTACTTGTAACGTGTACTTGTAACGTGTACTTGTAACGTGTACTTGTAACGTGTAGTTGTAACGTGTACTTGTGACGTATACTTGTGACGTGTACTTGTAACGTGTACTTGTAACGTGTACTTGTAACGTGTACTTGTAACGTGTACTTGTAACGTGTACTTGTGACGTGTACTTGTGACGTATACTTGTGACGTGTACTTGTGACGTATACTTGTGACGTATACTTGTAACGTGTACTTGTAACGTGTACTTGTAACGTGTACTTGTAACGTGTACTTGTAACGTGTACTTGTAACGTGTACTTGTAACGTGTACTTGTAACGTGTACTTGTAACGTGTACTTTTAACGTACACTTGTATAACGTGTACTTGTAACGTGTACTTGTAACGTGTACTTGTAACGTGTACTTGTAACGTGTACTTATAACGTGTACTTATAACGTACACTTGTAACGTACACTTGTAACGTGTACTTGTAACGTGTACTTGTAACGTGTACTTGTGACGTGTACTTGTAACGTGTACTTGTAACGTGTACTTGTAACGTGTACCTGTAACGTGTACCTGTAACGTGTACCTGTAACGTGTACCTGTAACGTGTACTTGTAACGTGTACTTGTAACGTGTACTTGTAACGTGTACTTGTAACGTGTACTTGTAACGTGTACTTGTGACGTGTACTTGTGACGTGTACTTGTAACGTGTACTTGTAACGTGTACTTGTAACGTGTACCTGTAACGTGTACCTGTAACGTGTACCTGTAACGTGTACTTGTAACGTGTACTTGTGACGTGTACTTGTGACGTGTACTTGTGACGTGTACTTGTAACGTGTACTTGTAGCGTGCAATATTATCATGTACTTGTAATGTATATTATTGTGATAACCAATTTTGATAATTTTTTCCATTTTAATTATTTCTCAATAGTGTATATAATAATCCTCAATAGACTCTTTATTTCTTCTACAAACACACAGTGAGTTGTACCTCAGCTCTAATGAATCAGTTCTTAGCTTTATTGACGATGATGAGGGGTTGCACTGGAGTTGTTACTTAAAAGGGTTGCCTATCGACCGTCACTTGGTTGTGTCGTATATTGGTCATTAGATCGTCTAGTGGTGATCAAAGACTATTAGAATCGCTATAACGCTATCGAAAAGCAATAGCGCTATTGCTAATAACTTCAGTGTTCTTTAGTTACTTGAATGGCTATTGGCTTTGAAAAAATAACTACTTTATTGAAGCTATCAAGACTGAAAGATGGATGTGATGTAGTTAAGTGTAACCTTCACTGAGCACTTTATTTACAACTAGATGATGGGTACTCGTAGAGCGCACACCTTTGCCGCCGCTTATGGAGAACCTTTGACTCGGTCGCTCCCAAAATATAATAAACAGGAACCTGGACAATGACCAATCGTTCCACCAATTTCAGGCAATCTGGTTAAATAATTTTTGAATTATTGAGTTATAAATGACATTGACCTTTGACCCGGTCGCTCTCAAAATATATTCAAATGGTTCCTGAATATTGATCAATCGACCCACCAAATTTTAGGCAGTTTAGTTAAATACTTTTTGAGTTATATGAATAATTAACAAGATTACATATAAATAAATGCCGTCCAAAACTCAACCTCCCGCAATTTTACGAAGGCAATAATTTCCCTTCATACAAGATCAAATCATAATAAATAATAATTTTGTGTGTAAAATACAGATATTCTTGATTATATTTACTTTGAACATATGTGTCCCCCCCCCCCTTCTTTATAATATGTTTTCTAAATTCTCCTGCTATTCCGTATCCAAGTGATTCCCGCATAGCTAATTATCCGGAGATAAAACAGGCTGAACTTTTGAAATATTTGGGGCCTATTAGTTTCGAATAGGGCGCTAAAGTGCGGCAGATTCACCGCACTAAAGTTACTCTAATCCCGCACTGCTCGTATTTAATCGAGAGCCAAGTTTTGGAGCGGCAAAAAGCCTCTTAGAGGATTATTTGAATAAATAAAACCTGAAAAATACCTAGTGCCCAAAACTATACGTAGGTATATGCTGCTGAAATGCAGTTGAAACTGAGAAAAGCTGAAACTTTAATATGTTGAACTAATCCTGCCGTTACGAACTATAATTACTCGTACAGTAGCTGTTATTGAATTTAAATTATATTCGAATGCAAGAATGTATAATGTATAAACATATTCTGATTAAACAAAAAAATTGTCTCTCAAAAGCCAAAATATAATTTTTTTAAATAATTAGTGTCAATATTATTGTAGCGTGGAAGATTCCACTGAGGAAAATTCCACTGCGGAACGTTCCACTAATTAAAATCCATTATTTAACAATCAACCAGGAACCTTTTCCTAGGATCTCTCTGAAAAAATAATATGTAGTATTTATTATTTTCTAAAACAATACTGTTCCGTCCAAATGACAGTCCAAAACATATTTTGATAAAGTATTTTTAGCTGAGCAGGTGACGTTTACTTCATTCAAATAATTATTTATCTCTGTTCAGTGGTATATTGGCAGAGTGTAGGATAGTATCTTTAACCAATAAGGCTATTAAAATTTAAACCCTATATTTGTGTAAAGCATTTTTGTGAACTTCCATTCCTACTATATTTTATTTATTTGTTTTCCATGAAATAATTGTAAAGGTTTAAAATTAAATTTCTTGCATTCTGCTTGTATATCGATACGAAAATGGATTAACGTTCCTACAAGATGTAACACATTGCTTACATTAAAAATGAAATTATCATATAAATACGAGGCAATTGACTCACGCTTCAAACGATCATTGTGTAGATTTTAAGAAGGAGCTTGATTAATATTTTTACAAGATATATCGCATACCTTACATTTATAAATTATTTATCACTGTCCTTTATTGTTTATTTGTTATAAATTGTAGAATTTGTCCACATCATTGATTGTACTCTTTATGCTCATTGTTTTTTTGTTACTAACTACCGTCTCGTATTACACATTTTATTTCATTTCATTAACTAGAACTTACATTGAAAATGAAAAACTATAATCAGATTTGTGGAATAAGAGGCTGAATAGAATTTATTTAATAGTTTTTTTAAGTAGAATTACATATTATTAAACCACAAAATAAAACAGTGTACTGTATATCACAAAAGATGTTAATTTCAAAAGTATTTGAAAAAAATAAGCAGTACAATTTATATATTTATTTATATTTAGTGGAACTTTCCTCAGTGGAATTATCTCAGTGGAATTATCTCAGTGGAATTATCTCAGTGGAATTTTTCGCAGTGGAACTTTCCTCAGTGTAACTTTCCTCAGTGGAATTTTCCCCAGTGGAATCTTCTGCAGTGGAACTTTCCTCAGTGGAATTTTCCTAAAACCATGATACCTCTACAAATGATTTGTCTTTCCTTTTAGTATGTATTTCTTAATAAAAGTGGGACACACGGACAGACGCGCCTATTATTATATTATACATAGAAGATATGGGTAGGCCTAGCTACTTAATGTGATGACTGTACATTGTCAACTGTTTCTTAGATTGAATAAAGCCATATTTTCCAAACAGTGTATTTTCATATTTGTGCAAAAAAAAAAAAAAAACAGGTTAATTCACGTTTTCATGTCCCGTGTAATTAATAGACAGTTACTAAATTATAAAAATGTATAAATGACTCATTAAAATGTGATAGTTTAAATTCACAAACCCCATTAATGTACATAACACTACCTTGCATCCTCAACTAAAAATTATTTAAGTAATCTGAATTAAACCTTATTTACAATTGTGAACTAAAACCTACTTAACCTAACCTAGGAAATCAGTAATTTATAAAGGTCGGATGACCTACGTTCAATACCCACTATCAGTGTACTGTGAGTGTCAGTTAGATATTACACTTGTTTTTTCCACAAACAAGGAAGGTATAACAATTTTCTCTCCCTTAACTTTTTACAATAAACTTGCAATAAACTTGCAATAAACTTGAAATAAACTTGCAATAAACTTCCAATAAACTTCCAATAAACTTGTAATAAACTCGTAATAAACTTGCAATAGACTTACAATAAACCTCCAATAAACTTGTAACAAACTTCCGATAAACTTGTAATAAACTTGCAATAAACTTGCAATAAACTTCCAATAAACTTCCAATAAACTTGTAATAAACTCGTAATAAACTTGCAATAAACTTGCAATAAACTTCCAATAAACTTCCAATAAACTTGTAATAAACTCGTAATAAACTTGCAATAGACTTATAATAAACCTCCAATAAACTTGCAATAAACTTCCAATAAACTTCCGATAAACTTGTAATAAACTTGTAATAAACTTGCAATAGACTTACAATAAACCTCCAATAAACTTGTAACAAACTTCCGATAAACTTGTAATAAACTTGCAATAAACTTGCAATAAACTTCCGATAAACTTGTAATATACTTGTAATAAACTTGCAATAAACTTGCAGTAAACTCACAATAAACTCACAATAAGCTTTCCAGCGTAAGAACTGTTGTGCTCATGGATACTCTAGCGTGGCACAGTCGTTAACATCTCTCGAGAATTAACATCATTAAAACCATTAAAAGTTTATAACTTCCATCGCTGTGATTGTTTATGTCATTTCATTCGTACTCTATCAGTACAAAATAAAGAATTAAATAAAAGAGTAGAAGTTATGATTTATTGGTCAGTACTACATCTTCGGTCATATAAGAAAAAACAATATAAAAAAATATTATTATTACACAGTGCTATCTATTACTAATAACAATTTATATATTGTTTTTTCTTAAATGACCGAAGATGTAGTACTGACCGATAATTCGTAACTGACCCTAGGTTGAAGATTTTAAAGATAGGGTGCAATATTTTTTTTCTGTAAAATGAGGTATATTGCAATATTTTAAATATCAAAATTAGGATTTGCCTAAAATATTTCCCTAATATAAATTATTTATTTATTAGTTCACTTTCTGTACCTCATTATTAGTTAAACATAGTCTAAATATAATAGGGTCAGTTCTGAGTTATCGGTCTGTTCCACATTTTCGAAAATGAAAAAAAACAACATTTTAACTCGTTATTTTAGTAGCCATGATACCTATAAAAGTAAAGAGTTAAAATAATAAGTCATATATTTTAATCTTATATGATCGAAAATATGAAACTGTTCGATAATTTGGAACTCACCCATTCCATTAATATATTCCTAACATGTACCGAACATTCTGGAATTTATTGTATGAATAATTTTTTTAGGTGCCCACAGGGACACAGACCGTAAGCTATAGCCGTGGTGGATGGGACAGCATTATACTTGTCCGATGAATATTCTACTTGTCCGATGAATGTTCTAATTGTCCGATGAATATTCTACTTGTCCGATGAATGTTCTACTTGTCCGATGAATATTCTACTTGTCCGATGAATATTCTACTTGTCCGATGAATATTCTGTTTGTCCGATGAATATTCTACTTGTCCGATGAATGTTCTACTTGTCCGATGAATATTCTACTTGTCCGATGAATATTCTACTTGTCCGATGAATATTCTGTTTGTCCGATGAATATTCTACTTGTCCGATGAATGTTCTACTTGTCCGATGAATATTCTACTTGTCCGATGAATATTCTACTTGTCCGATGAATATTCTACTTGTCCGATGAATATTCTACTTGTCCGATGAATATTCTACTTGTCCGATGAATATTCTACTTGTCCGATGAATATTCTACTTGTCCGATGAATATTCTACTTGTCCGATGAATATTCTACTTGTCCGATGAAGATTCTACTTGTCCGAAGAATATTCTACTCGTCCGATGAATATTCTGTTTGTCCGATGAATATTCTGTTTGTCCGATGAATATTCTGATTATCTGATGAATATTCTGTTTGTCCGGTGATATTCTGTTTGTCCGATGAATATTCTGTTTGTCCGATGAATATTCTGTTTGTCCGATGAATATTCTGTTTATTTGATGAATATTCTGTTTGTCCGATGAATATTCTGTTTGTCCGATGAATATTCTGTTTATCTGATGAATATTCTGTTTGTCCGGTGAATATTCTGTTTGTCCGATGAATATTTTATTTGGCCGATGAATATTTTATTTGTCCGATGATATTTTATTTGTTCGATGAATATTTTATTTGTTCGATGAATATTTTATTTGTTCGATGAATATTCTGTTTGTCCGATGAATATTTTATTTGTCCGATGAATATTCTGTTTGTCCGATGAATATTTGATCTGTAATTCGATGTCACAATTCATTTTTTTTTCGTTTTTCAGTGATGAAAAAATGGCCTAATTTTCCCGTTCAAATTATCTCTTGTTTTATCAATAATATATTAACATATACTGTACAAATAATACGGCACTCGATTTTGACAATCTGCTTGTCATGATCTCTCTCGATGAATCCAATTATTAGATACATATTGTAATATAATGATACATTGGTATCCTAGATACATATTGTAATATGATGATACATTGGTATCCTAGATAAATATTGTAATATGATGATACATTGGTGTCCTAGATACAGACTAGAATATTATTTTATACTGGTATTCGAGATACAGATAATAATATTATTTTATATTCTTATCCTAGATACAGATTATAATATTATTTTATATTGGTATCCTAGATACAGATTATAATATTATTTTATATTGGTATCCTAGATACAAATGACAATATTTACAGTTTGTACATAGAGGTTATAAATTGTTAATATCCGCTATTCACGGAGTAGCTTTTCTGCATCCATGATCATTTTAACCAACTGATGTTAGGTGACTTTGTTCAACAAGCCATTTTTCTTTCAGACTGCCTCTTCCAGTCCCTTGTACTTAATTTCTTTTTGACGTCAGTGACATGGCCTTTGGTTGCAGACGTTAATGTTGTTCTAACAACAGTGCTATGAGAAACAACTCTCACAGTGATTGTTCATGTATTGCCTTAGTAATTCACTTTATAGTAGGTCAAAATAGATTTATTGTGTACCTACCTACATTGCAATAGATTTCTACTCTTTTATTACCCGAGCTATAATGACTATACATAATAATTAATAGATTAAGGGTAAGTTCCTAGTTATCGGACAGTTCCACACTTTCGATCATATGTGAAAAAAGTTTAAACCATTATATACTTATTTCTTACATGATCGAAAATGTGGAACTGTCCGATATCTCGTAACTCACCTTTGATGGAAGTGTTTTGTTATTTTGCATTGGATAGTACTTTTGTATCGCTATTTCTATTGATGACTGTACACTGTTGCTTTACTATAGGTATTGCCATGTTATTTTGTGTTGGATAGTACTGCTGTAGCGCTACTTTCTTTACTAACTGTACAGTTGCTTTACTATAGGTATTGCCATGTTATTTTGTGTTGGATAGTACTGCTGTAGCGCTACTTTCTTTACTAACTGTACAGTTGCTTTACTATAGGTATTGCCATGTTATTTTGTGTTGGATAGTACTGCTGTAGCGCTACTTTCTTTACTAACTGTACAGTTGCTTTACTATAGGTATTGCCATGTTATTTTGTGTTGGATAGTACTGCTGTAGCGCTACTTTCTTTACTAACTGTACAGTTGCTTTACTATAGGTATTGCCATGTTATTTTGTGTTAGATAGTACTGCTGTAGCGCTACTTTCTTTACTAACTGTACAGTTGCTTTACTATAGGTATTGCCATGTCATTTTGTGTTGGATAGTACTGCTGTAGCGCTACTTTCTTTACTAACTGTACAGTTGCTTTACTATAGGTATCGCCATGTCATTTTGTGTTAGATAGTACCCCTGTAGCGCTACTTTCTTTACTAACTGTACAGTTGCTTTACTATAGGTATCGCCTGCCACCAGGCCATATAACTACAAAGATATCGGCCAATTAAATGCTTGAAAGAGTGCTAGCGAATACGGCCACCCTATTGGTTGATGCCTTCCATTTGATGTTACGCTTGTTCTTGATGTTGTTGTTTTTGATGTTGTTTGGGGTAGGTTTCTTTGGGTATGATTATATAAACATTGATATATAGGGTAAGTTACGAATTACCGGTTAGTTTCACATTTTCGGTCATATAAGAAAATGATATATTAATAAATATATTTTCATTGGTATCCAACACACCTACTGCTGGTATTATGGATACCAACTAAAAATAAATATTAAATAATTATTATAAAATTTTTTCTTATAGAACCGAAAATGTGAAACTGACCGATAATTCGTAACTTATCCTATATATTTCCTTATTAAACTCATTATATATACAATATACATTTCATATGAATTTATGAATTAGTAGTAATAGAATAAACATTAATAAATGTATCATATTGTAAAGACTCAAATTACATTATTTGTTATAGAACACCCGTCTCCATTACAGTAAACTGATATATGTTGAATGGAAGAAAAGGTTATTGATATTAATAATTAGCTATTGATAATAAAGGCAGTTAATTCAAACTTATTTTAACACAGTTACTATTGTGACTGTTAGTATTGTATACTTTAATAATAATATTAATAATAATAAACTATATTGAACAGAATAAAACATTTTATATTTATGAAGCCTATATTAAGTTCTGAATTGAACTTTTTCAGGCATTGAACTTTTTCAGGCATTGAACTTTTTCAGGCATTGAACTTTTTGTACTAAATACAATATACAGAATTGGTTGTAATATACAGGGTGTTTCATTTCAGATTCGATAAAATATGCGGCTTGTTTAAAAACCCGAAATAACCCTTTTTCAGCAATAGGAAAATGTACAAAAAGTTTCTTTATCGAGTTATTGATATCCTGATTCTGGGGTAATAATTTTGACATACATATGGAATTTAACACAAAATAAACATTGTGTCACGAAAAAATAAATTATCAAAACTGCCTAGTTTTGAAGATAGTGACTTTTATAGTTTCTAAAGGACTCATACCTAGATACTCACAAGTACTTACGGTCCTAACAGATGGTTATAAGTGGAAAGTAAAACATAATACAGGACTTAGTACCTATTATAAAGTTATTAATTGTACAGTAATCCACTAATTATCATCTTTAACTCGAGTTTTACGATTACTAAGTACCCGTAAAGTTGAGACGATTGGGTAATACTTTATATGGATATCAAACCAGTATTGAGGTAGAGCTGTAAAACTGAAGGTTCTTCCGTTTAGAAAAACATAAAACTTATATAGTTTTAACTGTATAAGAGAGTATAGTTACCTGTGTAACTGTATAATAGAGTATAGTTACCTGTGTAACTGTATAAGAGAGTATAATTACCTGTGTAACTGTATAATAGAGTAAAGTTACCTGTGTAACTGTATAATAGAGTATAGTTACCTGTGTAACTGTATAAGAGAGTATAGTTACCTGTGTAACTGTATAATAGAGTATAGTTACCTGTGTAACTGTATAATAGAGTATAGTTACCTGTGTAACTGTATAAGAGAGTATAGTTACCTGTGTAACTGTATAATAGAGTATAGTTACCTGTGTAACTGTATAAGAGAGTACAGTTACCTGTGTAACTGTATAAGAGAGTATAGTTACCTGTGTAACTGTATAAGAGAGTACAGTTACCTGTGTAACTGTATAAGAGAGTATAGTTACCTGTGTAACTGTATAATAGAGTATAGTTACCTGTGTAACTGTATAAGAGAGTACAGTTACCTGTGTAACTGTATAAGAGAGTATAGTTACCTGTGTAACTGTATAAGAGAGTACAGTTACCTGTGTAACTGTATAAGAGAGTATAGTTACCTGTGTAACTGTATAAGAGAGTATAGTTACCTGTATAACTGTATAAGAGAGTATAGTTAGCTGTGTAACTGTATAAGAGAGTACAGTTACCTGTGTAACTGTATAAGAGAGTATAGTTACCTGTATAACCGAGTATAGTTACCTGTATAACAGAGTATAGTTACCTGTATAACAGAGTATAGTTACCTGTATAACAGAGTATAGTTACCTGTATAACAGAGTATAGTTACCTGTATAACAGAGTATAGTTACCTGATAACAGAGTATAGTTACCTGTATAACAGAGTATAGTTACCTGTATAACAGAGTATAGTTACCTGATAACAGAGTATAGTTACCTGTATAACAGAGTATAGTTACCTGTATAACAGAGTATAGTTACCTGTATAACAGAGTATAGTTTAGCTATATAAATCAAAGTGTTCTAAATTGTTAGTGGCCGTAATATTTCATTAAAAGAAATCAATGCAATTAATGGAACTGACATGAAATAAATATACTGTGTAAAAGATACCACTGTAATTGTACACAGATGCTATAATTCATATAATTATATATATTTTAAATATTATTTACCGTAGGTTTTAATGGTTGTATATTGAATATGTATATGTACAGTTAACTTCTACATTGTACTTAGGGTAAGTTCTTAATGAAACCATATAATAATAATTATTTAATATTTATTATTATATAGTTTTTTCTCACGTGTCCGAAAATGGGGAACTGACCGATAATTAAGAACTTACCCTGTAACTATATTAATTTGTACCGCAACATTTGCTAATATCTTATCCAAGTTATATTCACGATATCTTATTATTATTTAATAGAATATTTGTTCAAGAGTTTGATAAATTATTTTCTATTTTCTATATCTTTTTTTTAGAATTTCATTATTGTTATTTTAATCCTTTTACCCAATGATCAAATTGAGGTTAAATATTTTCATAGGAATGAAAGATGTGTTCAGATCAATGGAATGAAAGAGAATGGTATATAATGAGAGTTTTAATTATTTATGATCAATTGTAATCTGTATTATTCAATTTTAAATAATTATAATTTTAATTAACTTTAAATAATTATAATTTTAATTAATCTTAAATAATTATTATTTTAATTAATCTTAAATAATTATAATTTCAATCAATCTTAAATAAATATAATTTTAATTAATCTTAATTAATTATAATTGCAATCAATTTTAAATAAATATAATTTTAATTTATCTTAATTAATTATAATTGCAATCAATTTTAAATAATTATATTTTTAATCAATTTGAATAATTATAATTTTAATCACTTATTTTGAATAATTTTAATTTAAATCAATTTTAAATAATTATGATTTTAATCAATTTTAAATAATAAATTATCTTCTATCAATTTTTAATAATTATAATTTTAATCATTTTTAATTAATTATAGTTAAATATTCAACTTTAAATAACTTTAATTTATTTTCAATTGTTAAGGAATTCTAATTATTTCTAAACTTTTATCAGTGTCCATAAAATAGCCACATGTATTAAAAATGCTGTCATTCTTGACAGCACGCGTACTCTAGCATGATTAATATAGAAATATGATCAAAATGATTTGTATCATTCTAAATTAATTTAAATGATTATTATCAACATATTATTATATTTTCCAATTTACGTTATTAGCAATTGAAGATCATTTTTATTGATATTTTAATACAAAAGAAAAGTAGGGTTCAGTTGGTATCCATGATACCCACTTGGTATCTATGATAACCGCGGGTATCATGGATACCAATTAAAATAACCAGTAATAAATTTTATATTTTCTTCTACGACCGAAAATATGGAGCTGTTCAATAATTCGTAACTGACCCTACATTCAATCAAATAAATAATAGATTCATCTCCCACATCACTACCAATTACAAGAGATAACTGTAGCTAGCATAACATCAAAGGCAGTCATTAAAATGCCTCTATTGCGATAATACACCATTGGTCTAATTCATAATGGTGCTCTGTGATGATACTTCTAATTAATATTAGCCTTTATCTTCTAACATGTAATTAAAGCTTTTCTTGGAGAAAATACTCTGGTGCAATTATGTCAACTTCAATTAGTTTATTTCAAAGAGATTCTACTTGCAATGTATGGTTTGATGTATGTACTTATGTATGTTCTCGTGCATGGACATTTCGTCCACGGACATTTCGTCCACGGACATTTCGTCCACGGACATTTCGTCCACGGACATTTCGTCCACGGACATTTCGTCCAATGGACATTTCGTCCAATGGACATTTCGTTCAAAGGATATTTCGGTCAACGGACATTTCGGTCAACGGACATTTCGTTCAACGGACATTTCGTTCAACGGACATTTCGTTCAACGGACATTTCGTCCACGAATTGCTTAATTTTGTATTCTATTTGTTGTGTGCATTTATTTTATATATTATATCATTTATACATATTTTGCAATATAAAAGTATTTAACACCCTAATTTAATGGTATTTAGAAATGTATGGTCTTTGCCTTAATTCTTATTGCAATCTTTTTATCATGTTTGCTGGCATCAGTAAAATAATAAAAATGATTTTTCAATGATATACAGGCAGACTCCGCTTTTATTACACCCGAGTCTTATAAAATCTGTAATAATTACCTGGCATGTCTCGATTTTATTACAGTACATAAACATAGAAAGGGAGACATTTTTTGTGGTGTTTATTTCACAGTAACTAGATATCAGTTCTTTTTAGTGTTACTGTTATATTTTTTAAACGTAAACACGTCCGTGTTATTGGACTGTTTCATATTTTCGGACTTATACATATTTAATATTATTTTTTATTATTTACTTCTATTGTAATTACTTTAATTCCTACGTATCCACACATTTATTCTTGTTTGGACCCTGCTATTTCAGTTCTAAACTTTAGATACTCATAATTCATTAATTAATGCAAAATATTAAATGAGGTCAATAACTTGAAGATACAGTCAACCCGTTGAGCATATTTAATTTTATCACTTTAATTAATAGATAAACCTTTTTATGTGTTAATTCATATACGGCTTAAATCACTACTATATTAATGTATATTTATACCTGCCTATTAATGTAATAGTGAAAAATTATTTAAAATATATTCCATAACACTTTAAAATAAAAAATAAAACCATTCGTGGACGAGATGTCCTAGTCCCGTATGTTCTATGTGTACTCATCTTAGGTACAACCAACATGGGGCTCTATCCTGAAGCTGTCTGTGGTGAATGTGAGAGAAGGGGAGTGGTGTCCCTTAGGATTAAGATTATGGATCAAATTTTTTCATTTTTACCATGTTTAATATTTTTTAACGCTACTTGCAGTTTTAGAGAATAGCGCTAGGGTTATGCTTTTCAACTACGAGGTCTTAGATTTTGTGTTAGGTAGACTCGTAGACTTCATTTACTATCACCTCTTCATTTTCCTCTTCCATGCGTGAGTGCAGCCACCGGTGCTTGTGTCCCTTTTCGTCACATTCTTTGGTAAGTGACTGCATTCACGGGGTAGCTTTTCTGCATCCACGATTTTGTCATCGATTGGTGGTTGATGTTTTTGTTCATGATGCCATTTTCCTTTCTGACTGCTTCTTACAGTCCCTTGTATTTGATTTCCTTTTTACGTCAGCAATATGGCCTTTGGTTCCAAAGCAGACGTTAAAAACCCTAAAAAAAAATTTGTGAAGTAAAAATAGATTTTAGTTGCGCATGACGTGTATTATGACGTCTACCGTGTTCTATGACGTCTAACGTGTTTTCTGACGTCAAAGTCGTAGGTAAGATGAGTTAGTTCAGCATGATAATTAATGTAAAATCAATAGTGTTAATGGTAGGTCACGCATCTATATTCCATTATAAGTGTAAATGCATATCCAATTAGTATACGACTGTACCGTTAGCTCCGCTTGCTAATTACCTTTTATCGAATGTATTTACGTACATGTCATTTATCGTAGTATTGACCTTATAGCTAGGTGGAATATTATTTGTATTGCCTGTGAATAGATATTGTATGAATGTTCTTCACCGTAAGAGTTCATCCCTAGTGGAATATTATTTGTATTGCCTGTGAATAGATATTGTATGAATGTTCTTCACCGTAAGAGTTCATCCCTAGTGGAATATTATTTGTATTGAATGTAAATAGATATTGTATGAATGTTCTTCACCGTAAGAGTTCATCCCTAGTGGAATATTATTTGTATTGACTGTGAATAGATATTGTATGAATGTTCTTCACCGTAAGAGTTCATCCCTAGTGGAATATTATTTGTATTGACTGTAATTAGATATTGTATGAATGTTCTTCACCGTAAGAGTTCATCCCTAGTGGAATATTATTTGTATTGACTGTAAATAGATATTGTATGAATGTTCTTCACCGTAAGAGTTCATCCCTAGTGGAATATTATTTGTATTGACTGTGAATAGATATTGTATGAATGTTCTTCACCGTAAGAGTTCATCCCTAGTGGAATATTATTTGTATTGACTGTAAATAGATATTATATGAATGTTCTTCACCGTAAGAGTTCATCCCTAGTGGAATATTATTTGTATTGACTGTAATTAGATATTGTATGAATGTTCTTCACCGTAAGAGTTCATCCCTAGTGGAATATTATTTGTATTGACTGTAAATAGATATTGTATGAATGTTCTTCACCGTAAGAGTTCATCCCTAGTGGAATATTATTTGTATTGACTGTAAATAGATATTGTATGAATGTTCTTCACCGTAAGAGTTCATCCCTAGTGGAATATTATTTGTATTGACTGTAAATAGATATTTTATGAATGTTCTTCACCGTAAGAGTTCATCCCTAGTGGAATATTATTTGTATTGACTGTAAATAGATATTGTATGAATGTTCTTCACCGTAAGAGTTCATCCCTAGTGGAATATTATTTGTATTGACTGTGAATAGATATTGTATGAATGTTCTTCACCGTAAGAGTTCATCCCTAGTGGAATATTATTTGTATTGACTGTAAATAGATATTATATGAATGTTCTTCACCGTAAGAGTTCATCCCTAGTGGAATATTATTTGTATTGACTGTAATTAGATATTGTATGAATGTTCTTCACCGTAAGAGTTCATCCCTAGTGGAATATTATTTGTATTGACTGTAAATAGATATTGTATGAATGTTCTTCACCGTAAGAGTTCATCCCTAGTGGAATATTATTTGTATTGACTGTAAATAGATATTGTATGAATGTTCTTCACCGTAAGAGTTCATCCCTAGTGGAATATTATTTGTATTGACTGTAAATAGATATTTTATGAATGTTCTTCACCGTAAGAGTTCATCCCTAGTGGAATATTATTTGTATTGACTGTAAATAGATATTTTATGAATGTTCTTCACCGTAAGAGTTCATCCCTAGTGGAATATTATTTGTATTGACTGTAAATAGATATTGTATGAATGTTCTTCACCGTAAGAGTTCATCCCTAGTGGAATATTATTTGTATTGACTGTAAATAGATATTGTATGAATGTTCTTCACCGTAAGAGTTCATCTCTAGTGGAATATTATTTGTATTTTCCGGCATAGATAAATTTCTTTTCTATTTATGTGTTTTTAGCTTCACACCATTTTATATTTAGTACATTTTCATTATCTATTTACGTAAGTGAGTAATATCTTTCTGACACTTCTTTTAAGGTTTAGTTTTATTTATTCCACTATTGGTACCGATGTCTTCTTCACGTTAATTATCTTGATTAAACAGATAATAATTCTAATTAATAACTCAAATAAGTAGAACGATGACATGCATATATTCTGGTTGATAGATCCTGTTTGTTAAAACTTTGTGTTTGATGTCTGCATGAAACGACGGTTATGAATATTTAAAATGTTCAGTATAAATAAAAACTTATGATTGGGGTTAAATTCCCAGTTATCGGACGGTTCCACATTTACGATCATGTGTGACAAAAAAATATTATTATTGTTATTATTATTATCTAAATAATTATTTTAATTAATTAGAATCAATATATATATTTAATAACTTGTATGATTTTTTAATGAGTCGGTTGCTGAAATGATTTTATTTCTATTTACTGGTTGTTTTAATGTATCGGTTGTTTTAATGTATCGGTTGTTTTAATGTATCGGTTGTTTTAATGTATCGGTTGTTTTAATGTATCGGTTGTTTTAATGTATAGGTTGTTTTAATGTATCGGTTGTTTTAATGTATCGGTTGTTTTAATGTATCGGTTGTTTCAGTTTATCGGTTGTTTCAATTTATCGGTTGTTTCAAAGTATCGGTTGTTTCAATTTATCGTTTTTTCGATTTATCGGTTGTTTCAATTCATAGTTTTTTTCGATTTATCGGTTGTTTCAATTTATCGGTTGTTTCAAAGTATCGGTTGTTTCAAAGTATCGGTTGTTTATCGGTTGTTTATCGGTTGTTTAAAGTATCAGTTGTTTATCTGTTGTTCAAAGTATCAGTTGTTTATCTGTTGTTCAAAGTATCGGTTGTTTATCTGGTGTTTAAAGTATCGGTTGTTTATCTGTTGTTTAAAGTATCGGTTGTTTATCTGTTGTTCAAAGTATCAGTTGTTTATCTGTTGTTCAAAGTATCGGTTGTTTATCTGGTGTTTAAAGTATCGGTTGTTTATCTGTTGTTCAAAGTATCTGTTGTTTAAAGTATCAGTTGTTTATCTGTTGTTCAAAGTATCGGTTGTTTATCTGGTGTTTAAAGTATCGGTTGTTTATCTGTTGTTCAAAGTATCTGTTGTTTAAAGTATCGGTTGTTTATCTGTTGTTCAAAGTATCGGCTCCTCACCAATCTATCTAAGTCTTCTAATTCCTATGGGTGCAAACTAGCACGTCAGGTAAAAGGGAGGTTCGTCCCTTGTTGCTCTCAGTGTAATATTATACCATGTAATTTGCTTCACCTTTCTAAATAATTATTTAATTATAATAATGATACAAATTATTTAATAACACTACTGTATATATGGAATAAGAAGGTAAAGTATTATTCCACATTTATTATAATATTCATTATTTATATACTTATTTATTAAAATTGAATATAAATAAGGTTAGTAAATTTATTAACTTACAGAAAAATGTACATTATAATTATTATATTATTTATGTTTTAATTGTTATCCATGATACCTGCAGGTGTCATGGATACTACTTACCTTTATTATTTTCTTATTTTTCAAATAAAAAAAAACATCAAATGTACTGATCTCTCATTTGTGATTGGTCAGTTGAGTATTACGTCACAATGATTCCAGATGTCGCCATATATTCCTTCACATTGCACCAATGTTTAATTAATTCCTTTATCTGATTGGTCAATAGATTATGACGTGTACAGTTTCCAGATGCCACCATATAAATGCACAACACTAACAGTTCTCATTTCTCATTGGTCAGTAGACTATGACGTCACTGAGGTTCCAGAGGTCGCAATATACTCGCATCACCCTGGTCTACTTCTGATTGGTCAGTAGACTATGACGTGAGAGAGTTTCCAGATGCCACCATATATATGCACATGCGTATCCTTTACACAGTTCACTCGCAAATAACATGGCTTTAAACTTGTCCCTAGAATGAAGTTCAAATTCAGTTAAGGGATTTAGATCATGTAAATCTGGCATCTATTTCAACTTTGGATAAACAAGGAGTATCTGGAACTTATGTGCATAAATAATTAGTGCCTATGTAACATTTGGACTCTATTTTGAATATGCACATGCATTAATACTGTGTTCGGTATTGAATACTCTATTTGTTATTGTGTTCGGTAAAGAATACTCTATTTGTTGTTGTGTTCGGTATTGAATACTCTATTTGTTGTTTTGTTCGGTAATGAATACTCTATTTGTTATTGTGTTAGGTAATGAATACTCTATTTGTTGTTGTGTTCGGTAATGAATACTCTATTTGTTAATGTGTTCGGTAATGAATACTCTATTTGTTATTGTGTTAGGTAATGAATACTCTATTTGTTATTGTGTTAGGTAATGAATACTGATGGTATTCATGTTTGGTAATAAATACTTAAGGTACCTAAGACTTGATAATTAATATTCATTGTTGGTATTACATATTGATGTTCGGTAATTCATATTCATTTTGGTAGTACATATTCATGTTCGGTAATTCACATTCATGGTTGCTAGTACATATTTATGGTTGGTAATCCATATTCATGTTTGGTAATACATATTCATGTTCGGTAATTCATATTCATGTTCGGTAATTAATATTCAAGTTCGTAACTAGATATTCATGTTCGGCACTACATATTAATGTTCGGTAGTACATATTCATGTTCGGTAGTACATATTCATAATCGGTACTAGATATTCATGTTCGGTACTAGATATTCATGTGGTACTTCATTTTCATGCTCAGCACTAAATATTCATGTTCGGTAGTACATATTCATGTTCGGTACTTCATATTCATGTTCGGTACTTCATATTCATGTTCGGTACTTCATATTCATGTTCGGTACTTCATATTCATGTTCGGTACTTCATATTCATGTTCGGTACTTCATATTCATGTTCGGTACTTCATATTCATGTTCGGTACTTCATATTCATGTTCGGTACTACCCCCCCCCCCCCTTTTCACTGCAACTGCAAGTGTTTTTGACTCTAATGCCATAAGCCGATAGAGTCTAAACTCCCTCTCCATCACTACTCCCCAATTCTCCTGTTTTTGTAGAAGGGTATTTTGGAATATTAAGAACAGTGTGGCATGTCATCGAAGTTTTACCTTCTTTTTCGAAGGGAAAGGACGGGTGGGTGTGTCTTTTCGAAAGGGAAGTGCTTTCCAACACAGCGTTATAATGCGCCTGGGACTCTTTGTGAAGTACATACAGATACACATTTAGGGAAGAGGTGTGCTGGTTATTTTTTGCCATTTAATGTTCAGAAATTGATTATGAATTTATTCATAAAAATGATGAAGGGTTGATGTAGGGTAAATTTTAAGTTATCGTATGATTTCCTATTTTCGTTCATGTAAGAAAAAAAGTATTAGTTGACTTTTATTTTTATTGGTATCCATGATACCTGCAGGTATCATGGATACCAATAAAAATAAAAGTTGAATAATACTCATTCAAAACTTTTCTTAGATTATCGATAATGTGGAACTGTTCGATAACTCGATATAGTCCAATATACCTATGAACGTTTCTCAAAATGGTAGATAGATTCTTTACTCTATTTTCAACCAGTGCTTTGTTGGCATCCGTAAAAATGTCATTCAAAGTCCTATCAATAAAGCGCCTCTTTTTGCTGTCTTTTTTACGTCACTCTGTTTAATATTGGGGCACTGTACGTTAGCAAGTATTTTTGCAATTCAAAAACAAGCGATGGATTTCGGACAACGGGTGGTATTGACTTGATTTGTTGACTTTGTCTGAATGACTGAATTTTACCAATTGCTACGATTTACTGTGAATTGTACGATTTACTGTGAATTGTACGATTTACTGTGAATTGTACGATTTACTGTGAATTGTACGATTTACTGTGAATTGTACGATTTACTGTGAATTGTACGATTTACTGTGAATTGTACGATTTACTGTGAATTGTACGATTTACTGTAAATTGTACGATTTACTGTGAATTGTACGATTTACTGTGAATTGTACGATTTACTGTGAATTGTACGATTTACTGTGAATTGTACGATTTACTGTGAATTGTACGATTTACTGTGAATTGTACGATTTACTGTGAATTGTACGATTTACTGTAAATTGTACGATTTACTGTGAATTGTACGATTTACTGTGAATTTTGATGATTAACATTATTTTTTCTCAAAGATATTTCATTTGAATGTTAAGAATTATAATCGTATTTATTTTGAAGAATAATGCTATTCGGAAATAATGTTTAAAATTAGAGACTGAAGTAAATTACAGAGATTATTATATTAAAAAATTTGATGAATATTTGATTATTATTTGTTCGGTGAATTGGGGTTAGTTTCGAGTTATCGGACAGTTCTACAATTTAAATCGTATAATAAAAACATAATTTCGCAAATTGTAGAAAGTTTTGTTTTGGCCAGCATTTATTTATATTTGTAATATTGTTTTTCGCATAACTCAAAAAAGATCCAAATAAATTGCCTGAAATTTGATAAGATTTTGGCAACGTTCGGGAGTAAGGTCAAGGTCATTTATAACTCAAGGATTATTTGATGGTCTAGGTCATTTTTAAGCGGTGGTGAAGGTGTGCGCTCTACGACTGCCTGCCATCTATTTTCTTATGTAATCAAATGTGAGAATAAGAAATATGAATTAAATAATAATTATTCTACAGTTTTTTTTCTTTATGACCGAAGATGTGGAAATGACCCATAATTCGCATCCTACCCTACCTCAAATCATTGACTTCACATGATACAGTTTTTAAGCACTATGTAATTTGGACGGTCATAGAAGACTGTGATATTAGTCGTAACACGTGTGAAAGGAGTTAAATTATCATTATTACAAATCAATAAAATTTGTTCTAATTAATTAAATATTTTTTTATATTTACCAATAATTTCATCTTTCATTGAATTTTCTTTACATTTTTTTTTTGTTGATTATTTCTTATAAACGTGAACTTTTTACAATGTTATAACTGTAATTATAACTGTAAAATTTGTTCGATACAATTTTCTAAGAGCATTTTCACATGCACACTAATAATTATTAATTACAGTGTCACATGATTTCATAATCATTAATGATATGCCTTTTTATTTAAAAGATGTACCAAAAGTTTTTTTTATAATTATATCACAATTGCTAGTTTATTTTTTTCATAGCATTTTATAATTTTTCTAATTGTCCGTTTGTGTAAGTTAAGACACACACTGTGTTCGATTCCTCAGAGCTGACTTAGGCCACGTGTTAACACTACGGGTGTACGAGTCATACTGAAAGTACGGGGCAAGCAGAGGGTCTAGATACAGGCAATAGATACTGTAGATACAGGCAATAGATACTGTAGATACAGGCGATAGATACTGTAGATACAGGCAATAGATACTGTAGATACAGGCAATAGATACTGTAGATACAGGCAATAGATACTGTAGATACAGGCAATAGATACTGTAGATACAGGCAATAGATACTGTAGATACAGGCAATAGATACTGTAGATACAGGCAATAGATACTGTAGATACAGGCAATAGATACTGTAGATACAGGCAATAGATACTGTAGATACAGGCAATAGATACTGTAGATACAGGCAATAGATACTGTAGATACAGGCGATAGATACTGTAGATACAGGCAATAGATACTGTAGATACAGGCAATAGATACTGTAGATACAGGCAATAGATACTGTAGATACAGGCAATAGATACTGTAGATACATGCAATAGATACTGTAGATACAGGCAATAGATACTGTAGATACAGGCAATAGATACTGTAGATACAGGCAATAGATACTGTAGATACAGGCAATAGATACTGTAGATACAGGCAATAGATACTGTAGATACAGGCAATAGATACTGTAGATACAGGCAATAGATACTGTAGATACAGGCAATAGATACTGTAGATACAGGCAATAGATACTGTAGATACAGGCAATAGATACTGTAGATACAGGCAATAGATACTGTAGATACAGGCAATAGATACTGTTCTTTCCTGTTGAATATATATACCACATATTCATTTCATTGATTCAGTGTTGATAAGTTATTAATACTAATCTCTCCACATTCCCTCTGTATTATTTTATTAAATCACTATTTTATCATTTTTTTATCAGTATTTTAATAATCAAACAAGTTATTCCCTCAACAGAATATTTATACCAGTATAATTTTTTTACTTATTTAGGGTATGAATTTCATGAAAACGTATTCTTTTTCATCTAATCTAAATTATTCTAGGGATCTTTCCCTTTTGACGACCCCCACCAAACTTAATTTAAATTAATTTTCTCTTGCGTACTTTTGTCCATAGAATGCGGAAATTATAACCGTATTATGTAAAAACTAATACCTTATGAGATATGAGGGTTTGAAGTTATTCATTACCTTCGCAGAATGCGGAAAGGTTATATTTTTGACGGCATTTATTTATTTATATATTTATTTATCATCTTGTTATTTGCATAACTGAAAAAGAGTTCAACCAAATTGTCTGAAATTTGGTGAAACGATTGGTCAATGTTTAGTGATCTTCTGGTAGAATTTTGGGAGCGACCCGGTCAAGGTCAGTGTCATGTAGAACTAAAAAAGTATTGAACCATATTGCATGAAACTTGGTGGGACGATTGGTCAATATCCAGTTACCAGATTTTTGGAGAGAATGGGTCAAACGGCGGCGAAGATAAGCGCTCTACCAAGTGCACGTAATCTAGTTCCCTAATCCCTACATATTACTGATTTATGAAGGATTGAGAACTTTGAAAAAACTCGTGTTTTCACAGTTTATGGCCAAGGATAGCCGTAATGAAGTTTGTTGTATCCACTAGTTTGTTGAACTGCACACCTCATGATTGATTAATGACATGGCAGGGGGGTATGGGGGGGGGGGACATGCCCCCCATTACACATATATCAGTATTGAAGTGATAAATGGAAAATATCATGGAAAAATTGAGGAAATAAATAACTTTAAACCCTCATATCTCAAAAAGTATCAGTCTCAACATAATAAGGTTACGATTTTCGTATTCTGGACAAAAATTCATATTAAAAAAATACTTTAAATTAAATTTGGTGGGGGTTGTCGAATGGGAAAGATCCAATTCTCTTTTGTTAGAATAATTCTAACTGTTTTTCGAATGAGTTATAAATTAATGACGTTATTCATATGATATTAAATATTATATTGGTCGGTGAAAAATATAAAAAACATGTTTACGCCATTTTGTTTTAATAAAAATATTTCCAGTAGGATTTCTGCAGTGATAAAATAGAAAAGAATATTAGAGCTATGAAGATATGCTCTCCACAATTGTACAATGGTCTAATTATACTCTAATAATTCATGTTTTGTATTGCATTTAAGTAGAGTCTCTGAAATATATCATAACAAGGATAAGATAGCATATGCCATATAATTAATGATCCATATGAGAATAACTATTATGAATAACAAGTAGAGTAAGTTACGAGTTATTTGACGTTTGCACAATTTCAATCATGTAATAAATAAATGTATTGTAATTGTTAATTGGTATCCATGATACCTGCGTGTATCATGGATACCAATTAAATGAAAAGTTGTATAATATTAAAGTTATATAATACATAATATATGTTTTTCATGGATACATGGGTTTAACAATGATTTCCTCAGAGTCAAAAATGCTGTCAAAAAACGCTTGTGCGATACTGCCCTCACTGTTTCAACTCTCACTGTTTAATAAATAGCTGTGCACTAACCAAGTACTTTCACATGACAAAACTCTTCCAAACAGTTCTTGTTAAGACTTACAGACTTTAGATTCTATACGTATTTCCTTATCTTGACAGAACTGTTGTAAATTGCTGTTAAAGTGTTAGGCCTGTAGGTCCCTCATGAGTTGCCATGTCGCCATTTAACGAAAGGCACGTAGAGTGGGTACCTACTTTGCTGTGTAGGGGATACCTATCGCACTGTAGACTGGATACCTTAGTACCTTGGGATGCGAAGTCTATTTCTACTTCTTTGGAATCTTTTTTAGGAATTGGAATTTACATTGGTGGGAATTTTTGCTAAAATTGGGAATTTGTTAATTTATGATTTTATTCATGATATTTTTGTCTTAATATACGAAATAATGAAATTTGTTGAAAAAAATAACTAGCGTACCTTCCTGTTAAAATAACGTGTTTTCAATATGTATTAATATTGGTGCAACTTATACCGTTATTAGAACATTTTCCCGTTAAAATAAAAACAGAAGAATTAAAAGATAATTTCAATATATTCCCGTGCGGTTAAGTTTCCATGTTAATCATCTATCCTAATAATACCCGTTGTGTTTTATTTAATTAATAATGAATAAATTATAACCATTCACCTCAATATATTTGAGTTGTCTCTATTTGCGACGCAGCTTGCAATAAACATATTAAAAATTTACTATCATCCTCTAGATGCGGACACAAAATGAATAAATAAAGGAATAATATATGAATATATAAACACACGACGGATATTATTAGTATAGATTGAAGTCTACAGATAGTGAAAGTATTCTTTGATAATAAGTACAATTAACTGCTATTGTATCTCATGCTTTAGCAAATATTGTAGCTCCTATTTATTCAGTTATATCTGTCCCCATAGAGAGTTCGTCAGAATGATATCCAGAAGTGGCTCTGTGAAGTATTCTTTGCTTTTTCTTACAATGGACTTTACTGTCGACAGCTCTGAAACTGTCTCAGATATTATTAAGCTAATTGTCTTGCGAGATATAGAACAGTGACGCTAGGCTAACCTTGTTAAAAGCAGACACTCTGGAATAGACGGTATCGTATTAAACTGACTGTGGGATATGTATGAGAATGGCAATTATATTAATACGCGGTTTTGGTTCGATTAATAAACTTTAGAAGTGACATTAAATGATACATCAAACCATCATATGCGCTTATAAAATAAAGATTATGCAATTCATGAACCAAAATCTTAGGTAGCAACAGTTACTATTAATTATTTATAATATTTTTTGTCTTTTACACTATTTATAGCAATTATCTGTAACTTATCCTCCTTATTTCATCTCGTTTACGTCAAGTGCAGTTACTTGATAAAGTTTGTGGTTGTTATTAACAGAACTCGGATGTTGTGCTTTATTAGTTAGGGTGAATATACTATGGAGTAGAGGTCACTTGTAGTAGTTACAAAGGAGTAGAGGTCACGTGTAATAGTTACAAAGGAGTTAGAGGTCACGTATAATAATTACAAAGGAGTTAGAGGTCACGTATAATAGTTACAAAGGAGTTAGAGGTCACGTGTAGTAGTTACAAAGGAGTTAGAGGTCACGTGTAATAGTTACAAAGGAGTTAGAGGTCACGTGTAATAGTTACAAAGGAGTAGAGGTCACGTGTAGTAGTTACAAAGGAGTTAGAGGTCACGTGTAATAGTTACAAAGGAGTTAGAGGTCACGTGTAATAGTTACAAAGGAGTAGAGGTCACGTGTAGTAGTTACAAAGGAGTTAGAGGTCACGTATAATAGTTACAAAGGAGTTAGAGGTCACGTATAATAGTTACAAAGGAGCTAGAGGTCACGTGTAATAGTTACAAAGGAGTTAGAGGTCACGTGTAATAGTTACAAAGGAGTTAGAGGTCACGTATAATAGTTACAAAGGAGTTAGAGGTCACGTGTAATAGTTACAAAGGAGTGGAGGTCACGTGTACTAGTCACGAGGTGTAGAGTAGTCACGAGGTGTAAAGTAGTCACGAGGTGTAGAGTAGTCACGAGGTGTAGAGTAGTCACGAGGTGTAGAGTAGTCACGAGGTGTAAAGTAGTCACGAGGTGTAAAGTAGTCACGAGGTGTAGAGTAGTCACGAGGTGTAGAGTAGTCACGAGGTGTAGAGTAGTCACGAGGTGTAGAGTAGTCACGAGGTGTAGAGTAGTCACGAGGTGTAGAGTAGTCACGAGGTGTAGAGTAGTCACGAGGTGTAGAGTAGTCACTTCTCTCTAATTAGTCCTCTAAATAGTGTCTCTAGTGCCCATTACTCTAGTAGGCTCAATAACTTTAGAGCCTGACTCTATTTTGTTAAACTGATGAGACTGTACTTCATTATGGGGTGTCATATACCCCCCCCCCCCTCCTTAACCCCCTCTTTACCCCACCCCCCTTAGTTTCTGTTCGTTAATTGCAAGAAATGGAGTACACACCTTGCCACTGATATACACACTGTGTCTGCTTATAATTACCTGAGATATGGAGAGATGGAGAGATCCTGTCCTTCCTAGTTAAGAAATTGTGCGGTGGGAAAAAAGTAAGAAATGTATTTGTGTCAGAGTGATGATTGGAGTGAGGCTGATACTCTGGTATTATGTGTGTGACTGTTGTAGTATAAATACAGTGTGTAGTATAGATACAGTGTGTAGTATAGATACGTACAGTGTGTAGTATAGATACAGTGTGTAGTATAGATACAGTGTGTAGTATAGATACAGTGTGTAGTATAGATACAGTGTGTAGTATAGATACAGTGTGTAGTATAGATACAGTGTGTAGTATAGATACAGTGTGTAGTATAGATACAGTGTGTGTATAGATACAGTGTGTAGTATAGATACAGTGTGTAGCATAGACACTGTGTGTTGTATAGACGCAGTGTGTAGTATAGACACAGTGTGTAGTATAGACACAGTGTGTAGTATAGACACAGTGTGTAGCATAGATACAGTGTGTAGCATAGATACAGTGTGTAGCATAGATACAGTGTGTAGTATAGACACAGTGTGTGCTAATTCGTTTAATTTATTTTATTTAGAGATGGTTGTTTTCTATCATTTTTAATTGTCAGTACCTTTTCCCTTTTCTTTTTCACAGTGAGTGTACATCTTCCTATGGTCCAATAACTTGGTAGACTGCTCATCCAACTGTAAGTAAGTATGTACTTTCTAAGTCCTTATTATTGATTAGTAGAAACATCTGATTATTTCACTCTTCATGCCTAAAAAGTAATTTTCCTGTTCCACAATTGTCATTTAATCACCATACATGTCATTATAACATATTGACTAGTGTCCTGTAAATTTACTTGGTAGTTTTGCATTATATCACCCTAATATCTTGGGTACAATCGGTTATCATTCTACCAAATTGCTGCAATAATTTTTAAAATGAAAAAAAAAACAGTTATTTGTTAAAGTTTAGGTTGTGTTCCGATTTATCATACGGTTCCACAGTTACAAAGTATATTATGAATATACCTTGAATTTTATTTAAGTTGGTATCCATGATACTTGCAGGTATCATGGATACCAGCTAAAATAAATATTAATGGTTATATACTTTTATATTATATGATCGAAAATGTGGTACCGTCCGATAACTCGGAACTTACCCTACAACTGTAATTACTTTTTACAACATATTTATTCTTATATTTTATTGTTTAACGCTTGGTTATTTATTTCATTAATTAATTGAACAATTTTTACAGTACTTCAATAACCAAATAAAACCTTTCATTTCCCTTTGCAACCTTACCTATTCTGTCTCTCTAGACGTCATCCCACTGCTGTCAGTGGAATATACGTCAGTTTTGACATGTCATCTGACAGACAGGCCTTAGTGTGTACTATCAGATAGAATATGTACCTTCATTTAAATAGTTACTGTGACATAGGTTGAATCGAGTATCTTAAGGTTATTTTGAATTTATATATAATAGTATATAATATTTAAAGTCTTGGGATAATACTACCCCTACTTGATTCACTTTTGAATAATATTTAAAGTCTTGTGAGATTGCTCCCAATATTTGATTTACTTTCGGACTTTTTAAAGCTGAATATTATTTTGAATCAATATATAGTGTTTTAAGTCACGGGAGATTGCTACCCATATTTGATTTGCTTTTAATCTATTTTATCAGTTCTTTTAATAAATTCTATTCCAAATGTAATTTCTCTAGCAGGGTGTTTATTTTAAGATAAAAGTGATTGTTCTTTTTTCAAGAGTACAATAAAGTTGAAGTGCCAATGCCTTTTTTTGCCAAAGGTCAAGGACATCTAAGTCACAGTTGTGTATCATTTATTCAATGTCATGGCCCTTGACTGTTCATCAACTATTTTTTCCCTATCTATTTCAATTACTGCTATGCAATAAATAGAGATATTAACTTGTTAGATATTAACTTGTTCTACAACAGTTAGACACAATTTTCACATTTCTCAGCAGCTTTACTCGCTAAGGCAGCCAATTTGCTACTGCGTTAATTAGTGCCTTTTTTCAAGTGGCTGGGACGAATATTTCCTTTCTTTTGCATTTGAATAAATTTTAATGATGCGAGCGAGTTTACATTATTTTGATATATCTTATCGGTAAATTTCAACTATTACTGGTTTATTTATGAGTATAGTGGTGGATGTTTTACCAAAAAAAGGTTTTTAGTAATATATATATATTTTGATAGTATATTTTTACGCTTCATATCTTGTATAAAATTCTCCCTAGAAATTAAATTACAATTCCTATTATAATGAAATTATTCTTTCTAAGTAAATTTTCTTTTCTTTTATAATTAAATTACATTTTCCATATCAAATTCTCTACTGTATATCTCCTAGGATTTATTTCCCTTACAAATTTGTAAACACAAACTTTGGTTTCATTTTTCACGCCTTTTTTTTTCTCCACATTCATTTTAACAACAAACATTTTCTCGCTTGATTGATCATGCGTGCGTGCGTGTGTTTGTGTGTGATGTGTGTACATGTGTTGGCGTGTAATTTAACACACTATGTTTATTCAACTCATTATCCTTCTCAGTCGCCTCAGACCCTTTGTAGCACGTGATTTATTTTTCACTTGACGTGAGAGGTAGGTAGAGCGTTCGCACCTTATTTTATCAAGTGTTTCATTAGCAAAATAATGTGTAAAAACATCACACTTACCTTGCAAATTCCGTGCGGTTTTTCTTTCTAATGTAAATTAAATTTTGTGAGGACGCCTAAAGTTTCTTTCATAATTAATAAAAGATAAATAATGTAAGAAGAGAGCTGGTATTCAAAGGCATAGAAATATTAACAAGTTCTATAAGGCTGCAGATAGCAGTATTTATTGTGTCATCTACAGTGTCTACAGGCATATATATCTACAGTGTCTACAGGCCTCACCATCTACAGTATCTACAGGCCTCACCATCTACAGTATCTACAGGCCTCACCATCTACAGTTTCTACAGGCCTCACCATCTACAGTATCTACAGGCCTCACCATCTACAGTGTCTACAGGCCTCACCATCTACAGTATCTACAGGCCTCACCATCTACAGTATCTACAGGCCTCACCATCTACAGTATCTACAGGCCTCACCATCTACAGTATCTACAGGCCTCACCATCTACAGTATCTACAGGCCTCACCATCTACAGTATCTACAGGCCTCACCATCTACAGTTTCTACAGGCCTCACCATCTACAGTATCTACAGGCCTCACCATCTACAGTATCTACAGGCCTCACCATCTACAGTATCTACAGGCCTCACCATCTACAGTATCTACAGGCCTCACCATCTACAGTTTCTACAGGCCTCACCATCTATAGTGTCTACAGGCCTCACCATCTACAGTGTCTACAGGCCTCACCATCTACAGTATCTACAGGCCTCACCATCTACAGTATCTACAGGCCTCACCATCTACAGTATCTACAGGCCTCACCATCTACAGTATCTACAGGCCTCACCATCTACAGTATCTACAGGCCTCACCATCTACAGTATCTACAGGCCTCACCATCTACAGTATCTACAGGCCTCACCATCTACAGTATCTACAGGCCTCACCATCTACAGTATCTACAGGCCTCACCATCTACAGTGTCTACAGGCCTATCTATCTACAGTGTCTCTTCCTTCTGGTCATCTGTCAAGCTTTGCCTCAGTTCAGTTACGTGTCACTCAGTAGAGCTCTGATGTCAAGACGATATCCTCTCATTCTGTCGAAGCTCTTCTCTGTCTACTTAGAACTAAATCACTCACAGTGAAGACAGTAACTGATGCAAAAAGTGTCATCATCATCTGGGGTAAGCTAAGAGTTATCGGGCAGTTCCACATTTTCGATCATGTAAAAAATATATATATAGTAATTAATAGTAAACTTGTTTTTTTATTGGTATTCATGTTAGAAAAAGCCACTTAGTGCGACCAAGCCACTTAGTGCGACCAAGCCCCTTAGTGAGACCAAGCCACTTAGTGAGACCAAGCCCCTTAGTGAGACCAAGCCACTTAGTGAGACCAAGCCACTTAGTGAGACCAAGCCACTTAGTGAGACCAAGCCACTTAGTGAGACCAAGCCACTTAGTGAGACCAAGCCCCTTGTCCGCACAACTCAACTCCATGCGTTCAAATCAGACATGAAGATCTATATTCTCATGCGTGTCTCTATTCTTTTTACTATTACATTTATCTCTCTACTCCGTTTTTGAATGTAGATATATTTTATTATTCACAGAACAATATTTTTCTCTGTGAATAATAAAAACGGAAAAATTCTTTGGACAGGAAGATGTTCAACTTTGTTAGGACGTACGGTTACTTTTTTCGAGTTTTTCTTTAAATTTTAAATGTGCATGTTGAAATGCAGAACTATATTATATGTTATATTTTGCTTAATGAAATAATAAATTATGGTAAGCTTCGAGTTACCGGACAGTTCCTCATTTTCGTTCATGTAAGAAAAATGTAATTATAATTTAATTGACACCTAGACACAGTATGGTTCTAGTTAGAATTAACTATCATCGTGTAGTTACCAGTGTGAGGTTAAGAATAACAAGTTACTTGTACTAGTTACAAGTACGAGGCTATGATACAAGTTACTTGTATTAATTACAAGTACGAGGCTATGATACAAGTTACTTGTATTAGTTACAAGTACGAGGATATGATACAAGTTTTGGCAAGAGTCTCCAGCTCTAAGTTAACTCTGGCATCATTGAATCAAGAGAAGCAATGGAATAAGTAACTTCGAGCCGCCTTTCCAACCAACCTTCAGCACCTCCTTCGGCAGTGTACCGTAGCCATGATACACCATTCCACAAAATGAACCTATTATGTATCCATATCTTCCGTGGGTAGAATAGGTTTATTCCGTAGCCTGGATACGGTGTTCTTTAGTAGATTCTGTTCTGAGATGGTGAGGCCAGGACATACTTTAGGTGGCTTGGCCTCCAGTAACTTATGAGACAGTTCTGGAAACTTTGTGCGACGCTTAGAGGTCCTGGAAGGTGATACTTGGAATATAAGTGCAGTTAATGACTTGCTTTGGAATTTGAATGATATGAAGAGAGTTAGGGTGCTTAGTTCTAGATTACGCTCTGTGACCTTTGTCTGTTATTCTGACCTTTGACTCGTTAACTACGGTCTGGTACTGAGAAAGTGATGCAGTGTCTGTACCTACTTCTAGTAGCGACTCTGACGTCAAAATGACACCAATGGTACACAGAAGGTGATGCAGTGTCTGTACCTACTTCTAGTAGCGACTCTGACGTCAAAATGATACCAATGGTACACAGAAGGTGATACAGTGTCCATACCTACTTCTACTAGCGACTCTGACGTCAAAATGACACCAATGGTACACAGAAGGTGATACAGTTTCCATACCTACTTCTACTAGCGACTCTGACGTCAAAATGACACCAATGGTACACAGAAGGTGATACAGTGTCCATACCTACTTCTACTAGCGACTTTGACGTCAAAATGATACCAATGGTACACAGAAGGTGGTACAGTGTCCATATCTACTTCTACTAGCGACTCTGACGTTAAAATGACACCAATGGTACACAGAAGGTGATACAGTGTCCATACCTACTTCTACTAGCGACTCTGACGTCAAAATGACACCAATGGTACACAGAAGGTGATACAGTGTCCATATCTACTTCTACTAGCGACTCTGACGTTAAAATGACACCAATGGTACACAGAAGGTGATACAGTGTCCATACCTACTTCTACTAGCGACTCTGACGTCAAAATGACACCAATGGTACACAGAAGGTGATACAGTGTCTATACCTACTTCTACTAGCGACTCTGACGTTAAAATGACACCAATGGTACACAGAAGGTGATGCAGTGTCCATACCTACTTCTACTAGCGACCCTGACGTCAAAATGACACCAATGGTACACAGAAGGTGATACAGTGTCCATACCTACTTCTACTAGCGACCCTGACGTCAAAATGACACCAATGGTACACAGAAGGTGATACAGTGTCCATACCTACTTCTACTAGCGACTCTGACGTTAAAATGACACCAATGGTACACAGAAGGTGATGCAGTGTCCATACCTACTTCTACTAGCGACGGTGACGTCAAAATGACACCAATGGTACACAGAAGGTGATGCAGTGTCCATACCTATTTCTACTAGCGACTCTGACGTCAAAATGACACCAATGGTACACAGAAGGTGATACAGTGTCCATACCTACTTCTACTAGCGACTCTGACGTCAAAATGACACCAATGGTACACAGAAGGTGATACAGTGTCCATACCTACTTCTACTAGCGACTCTGACGTCAAAATGACACCAATGGTACACAGAAGGTGATACAGTGTCCATACCTACTTCTACTAGCGACTCTGACGGTAAAATGACACCAATGGTACACAGAAGGTGATACAGTGTCCATACCTACTTCTACTAGCGACTCTGACGTCAAAATGACACCAATGGTACACAGAAGGTGATACAGTGTCCATACCTACTTCTACTAGCGACTCTGACGTCAAAATGACACTAACGGTACACTCATTACATTTAATTAGAGTTACCTCATTTTAAATGTAATTTAATATTGCTCTACCTTTACATAATGCGTAATCCTTAAATTATTTCACAAAGCACATCAATTATCCCACAAAAGCTAACTCACGTTAATGTACCTTAAAATATTTAATTAAATGTTTCCCTCTTTTCCCTAATTGAATTAATTAGTTTAAATTAACCACAGCGAACCATAGAGTGATTTTAACTTCAGTTACAAAGCGCTTCTTTTAACGCCTTAATTAACTCACACTTACTGTCTTGTGGAAATGTTAGACAATGCTACAGCAGAGAGAACGTTATGGTGGGGTCATTGAAGATTGAGAGAGAATGTTATGGTGGGGTCATAGAAGATTGAGAGAGAACGTTATGGTGGGGCCATAGAAGATTAAAAGGGGGAAAATATGGTGGGGCCATAGAAGATTGAGAGAGAACGTTATGGTGGGGCCATAGAAGATTTAGAGGGGGAAAATATGGTGGGGCCATAGAAGATTGAGAGAGAACGTTATGGTGGGGTCATAGAAGATTTAGAGGGGGAAAATATGGTGGGGCCATAGAAGATTGAGAGAGAACGTTATGGTGGGGCCATAGAAGATTAAGAGGGGGAAAATATGGTGGGGCCATAGAAGATTGAGAGAGAACGTTATGGTGGGGCCATAGAAGATTAAGAGGGGGGAAATATGGTGGGGCCATAGAAGATTGAGAGAGAACGTTATGGTGGGGCCATAGAAGATTAAGAGGGGGAAAATATGGTGGGGTCATAGAAGATTGAGAGAGAACGTTATGGTGGGGTCATAGAAGATTTAGAGGGGGAAAATATGGTGGGGCCATAGAAGATTGAGAGAGAACGTTATGGTGGGGCCATAGAAGATTAAGAGGGGGAAAATATGGTGGGGCCATAGAAGATTGAGAGAGAACGTTATGGTGGGGCCATAGAAGATTAAGAGGGGGAAAATATGGTGGGGCCATAGAAGATTGAGAGAGAACGCTATGGTGGGGTCATAGAAGATTGAGAGAGAACGCTATGGTGGGGCCATAGAAGATTGAGAGAGAACGCTATGGTGGGGTCATAGAAGATTGAGAGAGAACGCTATGGTGGGGCCATAGAAGATTGAGAGAGAACGTTTTGGTGGGGCCATAGAAGATTAAAAGGGGGAAAATATGGTGGGGCCATAGAAGATTGAGAGAGAACGTTATGGTGGGGTCATAGAAGATTGAGAGAGAACGTTATGGTGGGGCCATAGAAGATTAAGAGGGGGAAAATATGGTGGGGCCATAGAAGATTGAGAGAGAACGTTATGGTGGGGTCATAGAAGATTGAGAGAGAACGTTATGGTGGGGCCATAGAAGATTAAGAGGGGGAAAATATGTTGGGGTCATAGAAGATTGAGAGAGAACGTTATGGTGGGGTCATAGAAGATTGAGAGAGAAGAAGGTTCAGAGGGAAATTTATGGTGGGGCCATTTAAAATTCAGAAGGGAAACTGAGGTTTGTAATTTAGCCACAATCTAAATGAAAAATTGATATTAATTAATATAATTATTTATTACTGTACTCTATTACTTTTCTATCTCATAATAATTTTTTATCTTAAAATTTACCGTATTATCTTTACCCTTCATTTCACCCTATATTTCACCCTCTTTTTACCCTATATTTCACTTCATTTCACCCTATATTTCACCTCTTTCTACCCCATATTTTACCCTCAATCAACCCCATTGTAATATTTCCCCATCAAATTTCTGTCCCTAAATCGTACTCCTAAATTCCGCAGATTCGCGGCGGTTTATCATGTCCTCTAATAAATTCCCCTCCCCCCTCCCACCACTCATCACAATGAGGGGGGGGGGGTAAATTTAGTACATTATTTGTCCGGCAGAGGGGGCGCCACTTGACTAATGCCTTCTTCTACTGGAAACACAATTATTTCTCATCTAACCATAATTTCTTGTTAAGAGGTTTTGTTCTGAAGTTTGCAGACTAAAAAGCCTAGGGTTTATTCTGTTTCTTGTATTCTTTAGACTTTATTCCTTGATTTCTATTATTCTTTAAATTTAGTCAAGAGTTCATTCTTCTATTTCTATCATTCTAAGCTGTCTATGGTGAATGGTAGAGAAGGGAGTGCGTCCTGTGGGCTCTGAACTGTTGTAATTTGGATTATCTTTGTTTCTTTCCGCTTTGTTTATCATTTTTTTAACGCTACTTGCAGTTTTAGAGAAAAGCGCTAGGGTTATGCTCTTCAACTACGTGGTCTTAGATTAGGTTTAATTTACTATCAGCTCTTCATTTTCCTCTTTAATTTTGTGTTACGTAGACTCGTAGGTTTCATTTACTATCACATATTCATTTTCCTCTTCCATCCGCAAGAGTAGTCACTGGTGCTTGCGTCCCTTTTTGTCCCATTCCTTGGTAAGGGACTGCATTCACGAAGTAGCTTTTTTTACATCCATGAGCATTGTCACAGACTGGTGTAGGTGATTTTGTCAGAGTGCCCAAAAAGGTTATGTTTCTTCGATCTAAAATTTTAAAAACATAGAGAAGAGCGCATAAGGTTTTTGAGATACTGTCTCTACCGCATAAGTTTCTATCGAAACAGTGCTGTAAGAATAGTGTTTTTAAGGATAACTCTTCTCTGATTGGTCGGCAAGAAGGAGGAGCCAACAGGAGGCGGATCACTAAACTTTTAGGACTCCACCCCCTGTTGGCTCCTCCTCCTTGCATATAGTTATTCGCTGATTTACATTATATTTCAAATATTAAGAACTTTGAAAATGTCAACGCAGATAATTGTAATGTAGTTTGTTGTATTCGCTATTTTGTAGTACTGCACACTTCATGATCGTTTGACGGCCTGGCAGGGGGGAGGGGGGGGGGCTTTCGGGGATTCACAAATTGGTCAATCTCCATAGCCAATCAGTGAGTTAGTAACCTTAAAAACATTATCCTAAAAAACTTGTCCGCAAGGAACAATATTTTTGAAACTCTATTCTTAGTGGTAGTAACCTTATAATTTCTTACCTTAGAAGTGACACCTGAATTTGTTCGTGGAGTCACTTTTCTTTATTCCTTCTTCTTCAAATCCCTTGTAATTACTTTCCATCTTTCGTCTGCAAACAGACATTATACATCTATCGTATCCATTAATACACATTTAAGAAATAATCTTCAAGTCATACATACTTAATTCATATATCCACCAGCTTTACATACGTAGCTAGGTTTTGTAAAATTAATATTTCGAAGTACAGCTCGCCAAGTCTTGTACGGAAGTTCTGCTATCACCTCCTCGCGTCTCACGTGTTTGATAGCAAAATTCCCCTCGTTTATCTTCCCCATTGATAACGGCAAGAAAAAACTCTCAGCCCGAATTCGGAAGGTCTATAAATTACAAAAATCTGTGATTGCGTCGAAAAAAGAAATACAAATAAATATATTAGTGAATTAGACAATCTACGTCTGGAAAGAACACTCGCACAACTTCGTCTTCATTAATTTAAGGGAAATAAGTCCGTGTCCTTCGAATGAAGGGCAAAAGATAGAAGAGGGATGAAGAATCCTCCAAATCTGGTGTTTCCAAAAGAAGAGGGAAAACTCTTGCCAAAATATTTCAGAGGTTAAAGTCTATTGAATTAGTTAGATTTAAGGGATTCAGGAGGAAATCCCGCTAGATCTTACTATTTATGTGTGTGTTCGTTTGTATGTAGGACACCTACATTTTTGTAGGCTTGTAGAACTTGTTAAAGGTTTGTTTCAATTTTTTTAAATCCAGTATCAGAATAGCATATAAAAATCATTATTAATTGCTTCTTTAAAGTCCCTTGTAATTATTTACCTTTAGATGTTAGTGATAGGACTCTCAGTGGTTGAACAAGCCGTCTAACCCCCTGATAATAATAATATATAATTTATTACATTTTCAATCAACGGAAACGTCCATCCGTTTCAACAGTGAATCAAGTGGTCATTTTTCTTCTAATGTTTGTCTTCTACAATCGGTTTCAACACCAAAATTTTTTATTATCTCATAAGTCAACATTCAGACTAAATTTATGAGACGTCTTTTCTCTATTTGGACTTCCGGCCAACTTTTACAGGATGTACCATCAGGGAAAGAAGTCACTCTGATGAATCTATGGTTCCAACTAATTCCCTTCTATTTTTAAATCCTAACATTTTTTTAATTTATACCACCATTAAAATATATACAAACAATCGCATTTATATAATTTTTCTTTCTTAGCATATATATTAGCATACTTTGTGGCTAGATACTTTTTTCCCTGACTGTACATCAGCTATATCTTATGACATTGTTTTTCTTTCACCAATATTATTATCCAGAAAACATCGCAATAATTTGATGTTAACTGCGCAAAATTCGAGAAATTACTAGCCTAATATATTCCTACAATCATAATCTTCTTGAATAGACAAAAATATTATATCAACGATATAAACAATGTGAATTATGGTTCGTTTTGTCAAATTATTGTCAGCAAAACCGAATTATTTAGATACTCAACCACGTCCAATTCCTTGATTATAATATTTTTTATTATTTTTTCAATCAAGAGAAACCTATATCACTAATTCAGGAAGTTCTTTTCCTTGTAATATTTTTCTTTCAACATTTTATAACATCATTCTAACATCATTGTCAAAAACCTTTCAACATTTCTCCTGGTGTCAACATTTTCTTGAAGATTTTTCCGGCTCAATTTTTCAGGTTTTCGATCATTTCTTTTAAATGAAAGCGTCAGCGAATAATCAATTTACAACATCTCTTCTACCTACAGTATTCTCTCGCCTCGGTACATTTGTCAATTCATTTTTTCTCCGTCAACACCTTTTCAAATAAATAAAGGGTAAATTCTGAGTTATCGGACAGTTCCACATTTTCGATCATAGAACAAAAAAAAGATATGATTAATGTTAAGTTTTATTTTAATTTTGTATCCATGATACCTACAGGTGGCAGGGATATCAATTAAAATGAAAGTTAAATATAACTTTCATTTTAATTGGTATCCATGATACCTGTAGGTATCATGGATACCAAATTAAATGAAAGTTAGAGAATTATAGTTAATTTTTACTCTAATTGGTATCAATGATACCTGTAGGTATCAAGGATACAAATTAAAATAATAGTTGATAATTAATTATTATATTTTATTTTTTCTCGAATGATCGCAAATGTGGAACCGATCGATAACTACGAATTTACCCTAGTGTTGAGCTTGATAAAGTAACGATACCATTCATGAAATATAACTTTATTTTTCGAATAATTACTGTTAATTTCAACAATATGAAATATTGTTATATATAATAGCTAATGTTTTTTTAAGATTACTTTAATTTATTTAATACTGCCTGTTTTTGTACTCTTTAATGTGAACCAATATATTTTTACTGCAGCTATATGCATATATATCCATAGATAAAAAAAAATGGAATATCTTGACATCTTCGCAAAATTCTCCAATACGCCACCCTCCACTTTTAGCCTCCCTTTTAGCCTCCACTTTTAGCCTCCTTTTTTTATTCCTGTAGAATCTATGCGGAAATTTTCTCCATTTTTTTCCCTGTAAAACTGCATACCTGATTTTACGTATCGAGTCGAGAATTGGAAGCGGAAGAAGCGTTTTAAAATTAGAGTTAGCCGTAAATATCCGAGTGGTTACTTCGCGGAATTTACTATTCATTGGATTTCAATGTAGAGTTAGAAGTTTGTAGGTATTATATGAGGAGTTAGAAGTTTGTAGGTATTATATGAGGAGTTAGAAGTTTGTAGGTATTATATAAGGAGTTAGAAGTTTTTATGTATTATATGAGAGTTAGAAGTATATAGGTATTATATGAGGAGTTAGAAGTTTGTAGGTATTATATGAGGAGTTGGAAGTATATAGGTATTAATTGTATATTTACCTTCGCAGAATGTGGAAAGGTTATATTATAGGAGGCATTCATTTATTTATTTACCATCTTGTTATTCGATTAACTGAAAAAGTGTTTTACCAAATTGCCGGAAATTTAATGAAACGATTGGAATTTAATGAAAGTGACCTGCTGGTAGAATTTTAAGAGCGACCCGATTAAAGGTCAAGGTCATGGTTATTCACGAGGAGGGTCTCGCCACTCTCTAGTTTTTTTTACTATAAGTTTCTTCATGGCTTTAACTGCAGCTTCTGCGTGACCGTTAGATTGAGCAAAGTATGGGGTAGATTGCACGTGCTGCACTCCCCACATGTTCAGAAATTTTTTGATTTCAAAATTGGAAAATTGAGGGCCTCCGTCAGATTCGAAAATGATTAGCACTCCTAAATCTATGAAACAGCGATTAACAGCAACAACCAAATTCTTTACAGTCCTGTTCCCTATGCTGAAAATGTATATTTCTCTACGTAAACTTAGAAATCTCTTCCAGAGCATGAAAAGAAGTCCGCAGACCCATGCTCGAAGACTTGTGGATGAAGGGTCCGTCATCATAGATTCTTTCGTTTGCGCTGATTGATGAAGTTGGCACCTCTCGCATGAAGAAATCTTATTGTCGATGTCTGAATTGATAGCTGACCAATAAATCGTTTGGGGAGCACGTCGTTTAAGGGGCCGTACACACGTAGGTTTTTTTTCCTTTTTCCCACCAGACTTTTTGCTATGCTCCTCCTACTTTTTCCACGAGAATATAAGAAAAAACTATATAATAGTTATTTATTTCAGTTGGTATCCATTATACCTGCAGGTATCATGGATACCAACTAAAATAAATAACAATTCAATCGTTTTTTTCTTATATACTCGTGGAAAAAGTAGGAGGAGCTTAGCAAAAAGTCAGGTGGAAAGACGTAAAAACCCTACGTGTGTACGGCCCTTTAGACCTTTCTACACTGTGATGAGAAGTGCGTAGTTGATCCTGATTATTTCTTTCATTCTAGGGCACAACAATACGGGATCCATATAAAATAATACCCTTTGTCGATGCTCAATTCATCTTTGATGTTCCAGTTTGGTTTAAATGCTGGATGGGTTTTTCTTCGATTTAATGGAAATCCATCTTGAATACTCCTCATGGGAATTTGATGGTTGTGATCCTTTTCGGCTTCATCTCTGAGATGTTCAGATCTTCATAAGATGAAGACATTCTTGTTCTTCTTATGATATTTGATGATTCTTCTGTTGATGAAGAACATTCTTCATCTTCTGTCGTTGCTGAAGTTATTGGTGATCCAGAAAGCGCATCTGGTATAGCATGTTTCTTCTCTTGAATCCATTCTTTGGAGAATTTGGATCTCATCACCTTTTCATTAGGTCGTTGTAAAGGTGGATTGTAAATTTGATCAAGAGATAAATAGATACGTAAATAATTTCTCGTATTCTCCCTATAGATACATAGATATTTTCTCGTATTTTCCCATAGATACAAAGATATTTTCTTATTGATACATAGATATTTCCCCATAGATACATAGATATTTCCCCATAGATACATAGATATTTCCCCATAGATACATAGATATTTCCCCATAGATAAATAGATATTTCCCCATAGATACATAGATATTTCCCCATAGATACATAGATATTTCCCCATAGATACATAGATATTTCCCCATAGATACATAGATATTTTCCCATAGATACATAGATATTTTCCCTAGATACATTGATATTTTATCGTATTTTCCCCATAGATACATACCTGTAGGAGCATTTTGTCGCTATCGATAAAGGGTCCTTCTTTTGAAGGACTATTTTTAAGCCCTTCAATTTTGACGCTAAATGTGGAAGCGTCTGGAATTTATATTCGGAGTGAAGAAAAATTATGATGTTTGTTGGTACCATCAAATGAAGAAGTTTTTATTCAATTGATAGTACTGAGGAGTAATTTGAAATGATTGATATAGATTGAGAAAATATAGAGGTGATGGTAAATGAAGCCTACGAGTCTACCCAACACAAAATCTAAGAGGGAAATGAAGAGATGTTTTTATCACCATATTATAATCACCATATTATAATCACCATATTATAATTACCACATTATAATCACCATGTTATAATCACCATGTTATAATCACCATATTATAATCACCATATTATAATCACCATATTATAATTACCACATTATAATCACCATGTTATAATCACCATGTTATAATCACCATATTATAATCACCGTATTATAATCACCATATTATAATCACAATATAATAATCACCACATTATAATCACCATATTATAATCACCATAGTACAATCACCATATCATAATCACCATATTATAATCACTCCTGCAGCTGATAATTATAATCAGTCAACTGGTGCTATAGCTTCACTGGGCCAAACTGCGTAACTCTCATAAATTGTTTCTATTTTTCGCAATGCTTCCTCCCTGAGTTCTAATTACTGAGTTCATTAGACTTCTCTTGCCTTTGATGGTTCTCTCTTTTATTTTCTTCTTTTTATTAGTCATTTAAGTTGTCTTTGTTTGAGTTATGAACAGTTAGTTAGGTTCAGTTCTCTGTATAGAAAAGATACAGATTGCTATTTATTGATTCCCAATCAGAATTTGAATTAGAAATATTCGTAACTGATGAACCTATCGATGTAGGTTGAGTTCCGAATTATCGAACTGATTCACATTTTCGATCATTTAAGATTAAAATATATAATAATTATAACTTGTTATTATAATCTCTTTGAATAATGAAGAACGATGTGAATACAGGTATATATTAATATTTTTTTTGTCCGACGTTCAGTTATTAGATAGGAAATATATATATTTTTTATATATTTTTTAAATATTTTTTTATATATTTTTTATAGATTCTTTTATATATATATATTTTATAGTTTTTTTTATAGTATTTTATAGATTTTTTATATATTTTTTATATATAAGATTTAAACAACACACTCTAATCAATTGCCACTACCTAGAAACCCATGAAAGAAATAGCACCTGACCACAAATGCTACCAGGCGTCAAAATACTCGTAATAAACAACAATAGAACAGAGCTGTCCATTCTTGAAGCACTACTCATAAAAGAACACAAACCATCCATGTATGTACAGTGTGGAGACTTTAATAGAACACCAACAATTTTCAAGCTAACTCAATGTATCAACAGCCAACTAATCATCACCACTATTCATCTGATTTTACTTTTTATTACTGTTTGTTGTAAATTCACTTGAAATAGACCTTCAACAAATATATATGCCCCTCCCCCCCCATATACATAATTTGATGTATATAAATGAATAAACCTACCGTAAACTTAATTGCTCTATATCTGAAAAACGAAGAGTTTCCACAACAAATGGTATTGCTGAAAAAGAAACTGGTTAAAATCGCTTCTTTTACTTACTTATTTAAATAGTCAAAATATCGAAAATTGGTCGGTGACCTAATACAGAAATCTAACTATTGTCAATATATTTAAAAACAGATATATAAGTTAATTAATTTGCACATAACTACTAACATTGAGAGCCCGTTTTTTCACACTAGTGCCCTAGCTATTATACATATACAGTGTTGTTGTGATCACAAATGTGAAATGGCCCAATAAGAACATTCATTATCTACCAATACAGTACTTGTTATTGAATTTAAATTATATTCGAATGAAAGAAAGTATTACGGATAAACATATTCTGATTAAATCATAGAGATATGATAAACTACTCTAGAGAGAGGAAGTGTTGCAGCGATTGCAGGACGCTAAGGAAGACGGTGTAAAACCTTATTTTGTTTCAGTTATATCATTTCTCCATTAAATTTTGTTTCAGTTATATCATTTCTCCATTAAATTTTGTTTCAGTTATATCATTTCTCCATTAAATTTTGTTTCAGTTATATCATTTCTCCATTAAATTTTGTTTCAGTTATATCATTTCTCCATTAAATTTTGTTTCAGTTATATCATTTCTCCATTAAATTTTGTTTCAGTTATATCATTTCTTCATTAAATTTTGTTTCAGTTATATCATTTCTCCATTAAATTTTGTTTCAGTTATATCATTTCTCCACTAAACTGACGCTAGATTGCCAGTCACGTGACCCAAAAATAAGGATTTTAGCGTCCCGCAAGACGCGATATTATTTTGGCCACTGACTCACCACTTGTATTTAACAAAAAAACATCTCTCAAAAGCCAAAATATAATTTTTATAAGTAATTAGTGTCAATATTATTGTAGCCCGTAGTCATAATACCACTACATATGATTTGTTTTTCCTTTTAATATGTATTTCTTAATAAAAGTGTGACACACGGACAGACAGACAGACTTGGCTCTTATTATAGTATCTATTTACAGTAAATACAAATTATTGAAACGTGTGAATAATGTTCTACCTCTTACGGTTAGGGTTAACTTCTTGATAAAGTTTATCAGTGATGGTTAAAGTTCATCTTCTAGGCAGTACTTCAGTGCAGAGTCTTGCCATCAACTTCGCATGAGTTATATAGCTTATAAGTTATAGCTTATAAGTTATAGCTTATAAGTTATAGCTTATAAGATAACTAATGAAACGCTTTATCAGACGAAGTTACTGTTAGCTTTCCTGTTGAAAGGCAATAACGTCTGCGTCCTTCAAAGTTTGCATCAGAACTCGGTAGCTTTTCTGCATCCATGAGCATTGTTTGTCTATCAGTTTGGCATAAATGAATTCACAGAGTAGCTTTTCTACATCCATGAGCATTGTTTGTCTATCAGTTTGGCATAAATGAATTCACAGAGTAGCTTTTCTGCATCCATGAGCCTTGTTTGTCTATCACTTTGGTATAAATGAATTCACAGAGTAGCTTTTCTGCATCCATGAGCATTGTTTGTCTATCAGTTTGGCATAAATTAATTCACAGAGTAGCTTTTCTGCCCTCATGAGCATTGGTTACCGTTTGTTTATTCATTTTCCTGTCAGAATGCTTTTACAAATTTCTTTTTGGATTTAATTTGTAACTCGGTTACTAGTCATGAAAAATAAATACCTTAAATGCTTTTATTTATAAAATTATGCCGCATTATTGGTTAAAAATGATGATAGTTAGTAAAGAGTTCATTTTTTTCAAATACTTGTACTATTAAAATATATATTTAAATACTAAAATCATTTATGACAAGGATAAAGAAATATCGTATTTTTAAAAGAATCATTCATTTAACTCATAAGAATTTTTTTTATACAATATTTGTTCCATAAATGTAATTAATATTGTGAGCTGATGGTATATCTTCCGAAAATTTCTCAGATTTTTTCCATATATTACGTAATAAAAGGATATTTTTCACCGTAGGTTTTAAATTAAAAATAGTTTCGTTAGAATGTTATTCTATTCTCAAAATACAGTTAATTATATTAGTGTAGGGTGAGTCTTGAATTATTGGACAGTTCTGCGATTTCGATCATAAATACAAATATTTATTTATTTCAAACGTGATCGAAAACGTAAAACCGTCTTATAACTCGGGAATGACCCTCATCTTTCGTGAATTATTTCCAGTAAGTAAATTTGTTACTAAATCTTTGATCAGCCGCTTAGTGCGACCTTATGTGGTCGTACAGAGCGTTTTCTGCCTAAAATAGCTGTGTGATATTTTCCCAGTTATCCAAGTCATTTACTGCGGTTAAGGGCCAAAGTTCGATGCTATGAAGCGACATTTTATAGCCAACATAAAAAGTGTTACCCTCTATACCCAGTCAGAAATCGATTAACGTCTTCAATACATTCAAGATAGAATGTTAAGGAATGTTTAAAATTCCAGGGCCTGAGTTCAGAGTCTTGAAACTATTGTAACTTATATATTTTAACCTTTTCTATATCAAATAAACTCATTCCTTCTTTTAAAATTCAATATTTAGAATTTTAAATAAGCACGATGGAAAAAAATATTTTCATGTTTAATTTGCAATTAAAAATATTTTCATTTTAAGATTATAATTCTAAAACATTCTGATTATTGTTATTTTACTAAATATTTTTTTACCTAATTATCTTATTAATCGTATTTTTTTACACCAAATTGACGAAGTCATCGACAGTAACTAAAATACTGGGAGTAAACTCCATAGACTTTAGCAGATTAACTTCTCATAATTTCTCTACCAGATTATCTCTGCTACAAACTTATTATTTCTCTCGCTACATACATTATATTTACACTGTAGTTACTCACTAAGTTTGCTTATAATTATTGCCTTAAAGTGGATGAAACACGTGGCAAATGTGTGTGGGATTGAAGTATATAATACTTATATATCTCTATAGCTATTTTGTAACGTCGCTTCAGTGTCATAATTTATACCAATTTGGACTATTATATGTTGAAAATAAAATCTCATTAAATCATTTACATCTTCTAAAGTTTATAGCGAAGTATCACCTGACCTTTGTCCAAATTTTCTTCCATGCTGATTATGAAAGAAACTTTTCTTTATGGGGTACTTAGTTAAAAAAGAAACGTATCGGAATTTATTAAGCCTATTCATTTATTTTTGGAACCCATTTTGAATTACTAGAAGGATTTTTTTATGTCTTTATTTTTATTCAATCTTGATTATTTTGAAATCACTATCAAAATTCATTAATTTTTGTTGACACTAAAATTACTTTTGTTTTATTAAACTTTTTCATCTTACTTTAATAGTTTACTTTAACTGAATACGGGCTTAACACTAATTTCTTCAGAGTCAAAAACACTGAGCAAAACCGATCGTGCGACCGGAACCTTACTGTTTTTATAATATATTGGAATATAAAAATTTATAAGACATATATTAGAATAAAATAAACAACATATTTTTTATTGATGTTTATACTGATACCTACCAATATTAAAGGTATTTTCTGGGTCTTTATATTTTGTGTGTATCCCTGATACGCTACTAAGACACATTAATCCTATATCTTTTGTGCGTTTCATCTCCTTCAATGGATTTAATTTTAGTCTCAGTCTTTACTTTCAAAAATAGAAATTATGAGACTTGAATTGCTTTGATGAAAGAGTGATTAATGTAAAGATTATATGGGTGGTGATTATCTGTAACTAACTAGTAGGTGGTGATTATCTGTAACTAACTAGTAGGTGATGATTATCTGTAACTAACTAGTAGGTGGTGATTATCTGTAACTAACTAGTAGGTGATGATTATCTGTAACTAACTAGTAGGTGGTGATTATCTGTAACTAACTAGTAGGTGATGATTATCTGTAACTAACTAGTAGGTGGTGATTATCTGTAACTAACTAGTAGGTGGTGATTATCTGTAACTGACTAGTAGGTGGTGATTATCTGTAACTGACTAGTAGGTGGTGATTATCTGTAACTAACTAGTAGGTGGTGATTATCTGTAACTAACTAGTAGGTGGTGATTATCTGTAACTAACTAGTAGGTGGTGATTATCTGTAACTAACTAGTAGGTGGTGATTATCTGTAACTAACTAGTAGGTGGTGATTATCTGTAACTAACTAGTAGGTGGTGATTATCTGTAACTAACTAGTAGGTGGTGATTATCTGTAACTAACTAGTAGGTGGTGATTATCTGTTATTTCAAGTCAGTATATTGGCTTCATTTAATATTAATTTATTGGACGATTCGAATTCGTTTAATTTTATCATTTCATTTCTATTTCGTATGAATACATTAATTGTAATGCTTTTGATTATGAAATATGAATTATAAATTATATTGAATCAAGGATTAAATTGCTGAATGATTAATGATAGCGTCTTTAATATTCAAAACATTTATTGTAATTTAAATTGCCAATCGTTATCTAATAATTATTAAATACATTTTTGATTTGTTAAGGTAAGTTCCGAGTTGCCGGTCGGTTCCACATTTTCGATCACATAATAACTTTTAAATCAATTACATATTTTTTCTTTCCTTACCGTTTTTTTAAATTTTAATTAACTATACAAAACAATTTACTCCCTAACAAAGATAAAGTGTTCGATAATATGAGTGGTGTTCAGCAATACATAACTCTCCCTTCACAACGAGTTGATTGAAATGCCCCACGTAGCTGAATGCAGTTTTGAAATTCTTTTCTCTAATATATTAGCTGCAAATTCCATGACAATGAACAGCTAGAGTTGCCGTCCCTTCAAGAATTACCGTTTGAATAGAGCTATTTTTCCTCTAGTATTTAAATGATAGGCAGTTGGGACCAATCCAGGTATTAATATTTTAATTCTATTAATTCCAGATATTTTCTCTATGAAATATTTCAAGGCTCAAATTGTTTGATAAAATTATTTTCAGTTTCTCAAAATGAGGTAGACATTCTTGGTTAAGTTCCAAGTTGTCGGACCTGTCACATTTTCGATCGTAAAGATAGATTATATAACAGTTAAAATAAGGAATTAAATGATAATAACTAGTACATTACCTGCTCTTCATTAATTGCGAGTTCAATTAATATTAATGGTTTGGTATTGTAATTTAATGCATGTCACTCATATGCGACAACACTGTAATAACTCTAAAATAGCTATTTTTCAGGAGAGACATTTTAGTACTTGTAATGTACGTACATTTAATGGTATATCGTTAGGACATTTAGCCTCTATAGCGGTACACTTTAGAGCTATAATTATCAAACTTTTTCCCAAATAATCAGTATTTTTAGATGCATATGTCTATATGGATAACTCGAAAATATTTTTTTGTTTTTTTGACGTTGTTGTTGCAAATTAAGATGTGTCTCGACGGCATGTCTTTCGACGAAATCTCTTATCGACGGAATGTCATACCGACGAAATATCATATCGACGGAATGTCATATAGACGGAATGTCATATCGACGGAATGTCTTATCGACGAAATGTCTTTCGACGAAATGTCTTTCGACGAAATGTCTTTCGACGAAATGTCTTATCGACGAAATGTCTTTCGACGAAATGTCTTTCGACGGAATGTCTTATCGACGAAATGTCTTTCGACGAAATGTCTTTCGACGAAATGTCTTTCGACGAAATGTCTTTCGACGAAATGTCTTTCGACGAAATGTCTTTCGACGAAATGTCTTTCGACGAAATGTCTTTTCGACGAAATGTCTTTTAGAGGAAATGTCTCCACTCCAAAAATGCAGGTGCAGACATTTGCCCGGAAGACAATTTGGCCAAATACCTTTCTGCCGTAAAAATGACAATCAATGTAAAGAGACAACGGGAGGTAAATTTGCTGTATCTGCATTATAACCTCTACCAATTAATATAAAGCCAGGTTAGCTTACTTCTCTCCTGTAACTAATCTCGACTAATAAGTTAAAATATTATCTCTATTCTCAAACTTTGCATAATTTCTAATTTTGTTCATGCTAAAATGTTTGGCTTTAGTTTAGGCCTGAAGTTAGTTGTCTATCACCGTAAGATTATTACTCTGATACATCTTGGCAAATATTGTTAAGAAACTTGGTGTAGGGCAAGTTCCGAGTTAGCAGACTGTTACATGTTTTCGATCAAATAAGAAAAACTGCTGTTAACTCTGTTTTTAATTGGTATTCATAATACCAGTAGGTAAAGGCTCTTCATTTTCCTCTTCCATTCGGGAGTACAGTTACCTCTTCATTTTCCTTTTCCATATGTGAGTGCAGTCACTCGATTTTGTTTCTCCTTTCCACTTTCCTTCTGACTGCTTTCTCGAAGTCCCTTGTATATTCATTTTTTTATTTCATAATTAATATGACATTGAACTGTTAATGGGAGAGTCTCCAAAAAAAATTTGATTTTTTTTTACATAAAATTACGTCTTAAATGTAGCTAATCTCTCGGATGACGCGTAAAAAAAATCCTAAATGAAATAAAAAAATTGACATCAGCAAAAAATTTGCTAATATGTATATTAATGAATGAACTTTAAATCTTTTTGCCTTAAAGAGAGACAGAGTCCCTTGAAGGCAGATGATACCTCCCCCCCCCCCTTCTCCCCCCCTCTCCCCCTCTTGATAAAAGATTCATGCTACCACTTCTACGCCTATTTTCCTTAATTTCTGACTAATTTTTTAATGCTTATTGGAAAGATTTCAGGGTAATTTCCGAATTATCGGTCAGTACTACATCTTCGGTCATATAAGAAAAAACAATGTAAAAATTGTTATTATTATATAGTTTTTTCTTATATGTATGTCCGAAGATATAGCACTGACCGATAATTGGGAACTTACCCAAAATAGGTAAAAGATTCCAATTATTCCTTTATTTATTCTGTTTATAAATTCTATACAGTGAAATGTCGGTTGCATTAATTTAATTCTCATTAATTATTAATAAGTGAGAAATGCTATACGGTATTCAATAGTTAGTCAAGAATAACCTCACCGAGAAATTCTACATCTATCTATACTAATAATTTCCCTCGTGTGTTTATTTATTTATTTATTTATTTATTTTGTGTCCGATTTACACTACGGGTATTAAACATGAAGAATGTAACTATGATACGCACGGGAATATATTGACTTGATATTTAAATTCCCCTGCTTTTATTCAATTTTTTAATGTTTTTTATCTATAAAATAAATTAGACTATGCAGAAAATTTAATTTTAATTGAATTCATTAAAAGTAACCTAATAACGGATAATAAATTGGTATTGAAGATGACCCGTTATTTTTGACGGGAAAGTACACTAGTACTATAATAAGAGCCGCGTCCTTCTGTCTGTCCGTGTGTCACACTTTTATTAAGAAATAAATATTAAAAGGAGAATCAAATTATTTGTTGCAGTATCATGACTACGGGCTATAATATTATTGGCACTAATTATTTAAAAATTATATTTTGGCTTTTGAGAGACAATTTTTTTGTTTAATCAGAATATGTTTATCTATAATATATTCTTGCTTTCGAATATAATTTAGATTCAATAACAGCTACTGCACTGGTAATTATCTAAAATAAATCAGATTTGCTGGAATTACAAATGAAATCTGGGATTATCACTCTATTTAACTCATTTCAGGAATCCTGTGCCCTTCACATCAACATGATTCCAATTAAGGTTTGGAATATAGAATTCCAAGTACCTGAAGTTCTCTATCAAAGATCCTTTCAAATAATTGATTAATTTTAAAGAGAATATTTTCTTCTGTAAGGTAAGATCCGAATTATCGGTCAGCTCCCCATTTTCGGTCATTTAAGAAAAACGATATAATAATAATAATTATTTCACTAGGATTTGCTGAGTAAAAACAACCAACTCGGGTTGTTTCTACTCAATCCTAGTGAAATAATTATTACTATATCATTTTTTCTTATATGACCGAAAATGGGGAACTGACCGATAATTCGGATCTTACCCTACTCTATGAATTGTTTTTCTTTTCATTAGGGTGAATAATATTTTCTTTAATATAGTAGAGAATTTAGATGCAATTATTTAAATAGCACAAATCGAAACAAAACTTTAGCTAGAATGATTGTAATGCTAGGCACTCTTTTTAAAGCTAAAGAACTACATTTAATTTTTAATAGGTAAAATTAGCAGTAGGGTAAGTTTCGAGTTATCGGACAGTGCCGCTACTACATTCGTGTATGGTGCCCTGATGGCCCTAATTAGTAATATTAATTGATGGGACTATCAATCATTTTCTTGATCCTGTGACCTTAATGGGAAGAATGATCCTTGGGATTTATTGGGGCCGAAACTATCAGGAATATATTTAGTAATGGTATCCTGGATACGAAGAAATGAGGAATATATTTAGAAATGGTATCCTAGATACCCAGAAATGAGTAATATAGTTAGTAATGGTATCCTAGATACGGAGAAATGAGGAATATATTTAGTAATGGTATCCTAGATACGGAGAAATGAGGAATATGTTTGGTAATGGTATCCTAGATACGGAGAAATGAAAAAATGTATTTAGTAATGGTATCCTAGATTGAATATATTTAGTAATGGTATCCTAGATACGGAGAAATGAAGAATATAGTTAGTAATGGTATCCTAGATAGAATATATTTAGTAATAATATCCTAGATAAGAAGAAATGAGGAATAAATTTAATAATGGTATCCCAGATACGAAGAAATGAGGAATAAATTTAATAATGGTATCCTAGATACATAGAAATATAGATAATGATTTTACAAACATTTCGAGTTTTGTGTGCCAAATTCAAGCATTTTAGTGAGCTATTTATCAAAGTATTTCAGATTCTTTTTCCCAAACTATTTTTTGAAAACAATTCACATTTTTTGATAATTTAAACATTCTGTAATCCTTCACTGTTAATAAATTGCAGAAATCTCTCTTCATTCTCTCCAAAGGTTTGGTTATTGAATGGATTAAGAAAATCTGTGGGATTAGGAAGGCAATTGCTGAATATTCGATATTGCATTATCGTTTATTATAAGCAATTTCGATATTGATCATTTTTAGAATGGATCTATTTTACAATCGTACCAAATGTTTCTTTACTTTGAGTTTTCTAATGAGATTTTTAATATACATCATTTATTCAGTACTATGTGTATATTTGATGTGTTTTCTCATTTTATTGTTTATATGAATATTGTGTTGTTGTTATATATGCTATCATATTATAGGGTATTTTTTTTTAATCAAGCAAGAAAAAAGTTAGTTATTATGAAACTTTATTTATTTTTTATTGGTATCCATGATACCTGCAAGTATCATGGATACCAATAAAAAATAAAACTTGGTTTCATAAACCTACCATCTTCTTAATTTTTTAATATTTATTTTTATTATAATTTACGTAAATACCTTTAGTAAATATAATCTATATGGAGAAAATAGCATGGGCCACTCATACCCCTCATACTTAACCACCAGTCGTTACCGAAATAATAGAAAATGTTAACGTTTAATACAGAGGAGTTAACTTCGTAGACTTCCTGCGAATGAAGTAACAGATGGCAAACCATCTGCAACAGCTTAGAGCCTTAGACGATACCTGCATATGCTAATTCATAAGTATTGACGAAAATTTAAAGATTATTATGTTTATAAATTGAGTATAAATTCAACCTTATGATTAATAAAATAGGAAATAACTTCAGTTGAATAATTACTTTCTATACAATTGATATTTAAAAAGTTATATAGAATATGTATTCTGGAATAACTTTATCTCAATGTGAATATAATTTTTCTTAAACAGCTAAAAACTTTTCTTAAATATTGTTAAACTATCACCAAAGGATTATTATTCGTTTTTCCTTTCAATAATTGAGAGTAATATTCCTCTCTGAAATATCAAACACTCTTCCAGCAGTCAATTACCGAACTTTATTTGACGAGAAGATTTCCCCACCGCAGAAAAGTAACTGAAATACTGTTCTCAAACTCCGTGGACTTTAAATCATTTTTCACCTCTGGGAGCTCTTTAATGAACACAACTGTAGATTCAATTGCACAGCGAGAAATATTTCCATTGAATTTATAACTGCTTCACGTTTTGCATAATTTAATATATTTGAATTTTTAATTTGATGAATATAACTATGATAATTTAGGGAGAGTCTAGGGTTAGTTTAGAGTTATCGGACAGTTCCACATTTACGATCATGTTAGAAGAAAAAATTATTACTAAGCGATTATTTTAATTCGTATCCATGATACCTGTAGGTATCATGGATACGAATTCAAATGACGAGTTAAAAATGTTGTATTATATAAAAGGTGATCCATAAACGTCTGACCCATATCATTCGTTAATAAAATGAAAACTAATAAAACTACAGTTTTGAAACAAGTTCTATTGGAAAGAATTTATATTAGAGATTTGTATACATTAGATTAAAAGTTTACCTTTTAAATGATAGTCACACTTTACTCGACAAAAAAGTGTTCTTTTCTTGGTTTCACGCAAGACTTGATGAGGATTTCAGACGAACATCAAGCTAATTCGAAAATAAAATACAATAGAGGGGGTTTACTTTAATTATCCTGGGGTTTTCGGTACTTCAAATTCTAAATTTCTGTCTATAAATATTTCCCGATGAATGAAAATGTGCTTTATCGAAAAAAATACGTTCTGAATAAATAACTCATTTTCACCAAGGCGAAGATACAGTGCGTCTGCAAAAAATGTATCCACTGCCATTGAAAATATCTTATGAGGTACTATTTATAACTAGTGTACTTTCCCGTTAAAAATAACGGGTCATCACCAATACCAATTTATTACCCGTTATTATGTTACTTTTAATGAATTCAATTAAATTAAATTTTCGGCATAGTCTAATTTATTTTAAAGATGAAATACATTTAAAAATTTAATAAAAACAGGGGAATTTAAATATGAAGTCAATATATTCCCGTGTGTATCATAGTTACATTCTTCATGATTAATACCCGTAGTGTAAAAGTGGACACCAAATAAATAAATAAATATATAAATATACAAATATATAAATAAATAAATAAATAAACACACTTAAGGAAATTATTAGTATATATTACGTATCTATGGTACTAATATATTATGCATATTACCGTGGAATGATGAAGAGTGTGGATTCAAGGCAGTGGATACATTTTTTGCTATATATATTAATAGATCGAAAATGTGTAACTGTCTATAACTCGGAACTAATCCTATTATTAAAATTATCGTATTCTATTTTTTATATATTATAATATCAAGTCCCTATTTTTGATGTATTAAATTTTTTTGAAAAGAAATAAATTCTGATATTGATTAACTTTATTTTTTCATATTATTTTTAATTAAGCTAGTTTCTTTTTTTTAACGAATTCACTCAGTCAATAGAGAAAAAAGAAAATATTTTCTGTTTTTATTTTTCAAATTATTTTATTAATAATTAACATGAAACGTTCAGCACAAATATATTTCTTCCAAAACATCAAATAGTTTTATATTAACAGGCAGGATAAAGTAACACCGTAAATCTAATTTACACATTTACGACTAGCGATATATTTACATATAAATTGACTATTTACATTATTTCTTCAGTAAAAATATAGTTAACATTCAAAAATTGAATTCATATGTACACACTCTATTCAAAATGGCATTAAATTATTATCATATACATTTTATTGAATAATTAAATATAGATAAGTTCATTTTAATATTACTGACTTATTAACATTCAAGGTAAAACGTATGTACATGTAATAGAAATTGTTAATCCACGCTTATATATAAATAGGAATTATCAGTTTTGTAGTTTGTTATATACGCTAGTTTGTTGTACTGTATACTTCATGTTTGTTTAATGACCTGGCAGGGAGGTTCGGGGGCGGTACACCCCCTGATATACAGATATCAGATCTTTCATGTTTCCGTGATATTTTCCATTTATTTCTGATATATGTGTATCGGGGGGCGTGCCTCCCCCACCCCCAAACCCCTCGCCAGGTCATTAAACAATCATGACGTGTGCAGTACATCAAACTAGCGGATACAACAAACTACATTACGGTCATACATGTTGAGATTCTTCAAAATGAGAATAATAGTAGATAGGGAATAGATGGGGAATAGATGGGGAATAAATAGCTTCAAGCCCCTGTAGCTCGAAAAGTAATAGTTTCTACAAAAATTGGTTACGATTTCAAGTTTTCATTTTGAAGAAAATTATTTTCAGAAAAAAATATAAAACAGTTTTCTCAAATAATTACAAAAATAAGAAACAATTCCTATTATATTTATGTACGCCAAGCTCCACAATTCCTAATATACTAACACGTAGATTAACAATTCCTAGTTTATGTACATGCAGATTAACAATTCCTAGTATACATATGTACACGTAGATTAACAATTCCTGTTACAGGAGAACTCCTCTATAGTGAACGAATGTTCTATAGTCTGCAATGAATTCCTATCAGTTTTAGAAAACTAATTTCTATTTTATTGCAGAATAAAGAAAATCTGTTCACTATAGAGGCTACATCCTAACTCATTCACTATAGAGGAGTAGACGCATTTTAACAATTTGAATTTACCCAATTTACCTCATTTCTTTTACAACTGAGTATTATTGTTTTTCAGTTTTCTGTCCTTTTTGAAGATGTTACTCCGGGAGGTGCATTCCTTGCTTCCACATCCTCCCTCCTGCCTTTGGCCTCTACGAGAGGACTCCCTCCGGGTGGTGATTCCGGGAGCCGTGGCAGCAGCCCGGATAAAGGGGGTGTTAACGGCGGAGAAGAGGGGAGTCACCATCACCTGGGGGAAGTAGAGTGGCGGGTTAGATGGGGAAGATATGGGGTTTGAATGGGGAAGATTGGGGGGTTAAATGGGGGATGAGGGGGCTAAAGTGGGGTGTTAAATGGGGGTAGAGTGGAGGGTTAGATGAAGATTAATCTCCAGTGCATGATCTACTAATAATATTCATACTTTTCTCTGGCACTACAAGCATTTCACTTGTAAATTCCTTTTTTTACCGTATCCTGTTTACCATATCCTGTCTACCGTATCCGTGTATCCTTTTTACCGTATCCTGTCTACCGTTTCATATTAATCGTATCATATTTACTAAATAGAAAGTTCATTTTTTACTATTTCTTTTTATTTGTTTAATACCTTTTCTATAAATAGTGATTGAAAAGGAGGCATTGCAATATCATTATAATGTAATTCACTAAATCACTTACCATCTAAATCACTTTCTGGTGTCTGCGTTCACGTCTGTTTCTAATTTGTTTACCAATACAGCCGTTGCCTTTAATCACAGCGTGGGGACCTTTAGCACAATCTGTGTTAGGACTTTAATTACTTTAAAGTGTTAGTTGCAATTTAGTGAGTAGTCTCAGGGGTGCTATTAGGTGGAGATATTGTCGGTGATGCTAGTGCGACCAGTGCCTAGTGCGACCAATGCCTAGTGCGACCAATGCCTAGTGCGACCAATGCCTAGTGCGACCAATGCCTAGTGCGACCAATGCCTAGTGCGACCAATGCCTAGTGCGACCAATGCCTAGTACGACCAATGCCTAGTGTGACCAGAGTGTAACAGTTATTTGATTATTGTATTAATATGAACATTTCTCTGAATTAATTGGTTAATTTTATTGATTTCATTACTGCGTCTTCATAAAATTCAGAAAAATGTAAGTAATTATAGTTTACTCAATAGTGCCTACTAGATTTTTAAGGACTAGGGTATGTTCCGAGTTATCGGGCGATTTCACATTTTCGATCATATATGAATATGATTGTATATAACAAAAAAAATTGTATATAGTAAAGTATAGTATATAATAAATATATCCCAGATACCAACAGGTATCATGGATACCAATTATATTAAGAGTTAATAGAGTGGTATTTTTTCACCGTCTGAAGTTCACCATCTAGGCGATAACGTACAAAGTTGTCCTCATCGAGTAAACTCAGCACATCAAAACAATCAACCATTTTTTGCTGTTGACCAGTAATATTATATACTTCTTACTCATATGATCGAAAAGGCGGAACCGTCCGATATCTCTGAACTTACCCTATGGTTTTAGGATTTATTTTCTGTAGCACCAGCCTATTAAAAGTCCTTTGAAGTACAGTCTCTTAGGGGGGATTAATCAACTTTTTCAATGGCTTCCAAATTGAAGGAAGAGCCGAAGAAAGATCTCAAAACCACCAAAGAACTGTATGTACAGTCACTGTCCTGTATGTACAGTCACTGTCCTGCATGTACAGTCACTGTCCTGTATATACAGTCACTGGCCTGTACGTACAGTCACTGTCCTGTATATACAGTCACTGTCCTGTATGTACAGTCACTGTCCTGTATATACAGTCACTGTCCTGCATGTACAGTCACTGTCCTGTATGTACAGTCACTGTCCTGTATATACAGTCACTGTCCTGTGTATACAGTCACTGTCCTGTATGTACAGTCACTGTCCTGTATGTACAGTCACTGTCCTGTATATACAGTCACTGTCCTGCATGTACAGTCACTGTCCTGTATGTACAGTCACTGTCCTGTATGTACAGTCACTGTCCTGTATGTACAGTCACTGTCCTGTATATACAGTCACTGTCCTGTGTATACAGTCACTGTCCTGTATGTACAGTCACTGTCCTGTATGTACAGTCACTGTCCTGTATATACAGTCACTGTCCTGTGTATACAGTCACTGTCCTGTATGTACAGTCACTGTCCTGTATATACAGTCACTGTCCTGTATGTACAGTCACTGTCCTGTATATACAGTCACTGTCCTGCATGTACAGTCACTGTCCTGTATGTACAGTCACTGTCCTGTATGTACAGTCACTGTCCTGTATATACAGTCACTGTCCTGTGTATACAGTCACTGTCCTGTATGTACAGTCACTGTCCTGTATATACAGTCACTGTCCTGTATGTACAGTCACTGTCCTGTATATACAGTCACTGTCCTGCATGTACAGTCACTGTCCTGTATGTACAGTCACTGTCCTGTATATACAGTCACTGTCCTGTGTATACAGTCACTGTCCTGTATGTAGTCACTGTCCTGTATGTACAGTCACTGTCCTGTATGTACAGTCACTGTCCTGTATGTACAGTCACTGTCCTGTATGTACAGTCACTGTCCTGTATATACAGTCACTGTCCTGTATATACAGTCACTGTCCTCTGTATACAGTCACTGTCCTGTATGTACAGTCACTGTCCTGTATGTACAGTCACTGTCCTGTATGTACAGTCACTGTCCTGTATGTACAGTCACTGTCCTGTATGTACAGTCACTGTCCTGTATATACAGTCACTGTCCTGTATATACAGTCACTGTTCTGTATATACAGTCACTGTCCTGTATATACAGTCACTGTCCTGTTTGTACAGTCACTGTCCTGTATGTACAGTCACTGTCCTGTATGTACAGTCACTGTCCTGTTTGTACAGTCACTGTCCTGTATGTACAGTCACTGTCCTGTATGTACAGTCACTGTCCTGTATATACAGTCACTGTCCTGTATGTACAGTCACTGTCCTGTATGTACAGTCACTGTCCTGTATATTCAGTCACTGTCCTGTATATACAGTCACTGTCCTGTATGTACAGTCACTGTCCTGTATGTACAGTCACTATCCTGTATATACAGTCACTGTCCTGTATGTACAGTCACTGTCCTGTATGTACAGTCACTGTCCTGTATGTACAGTCACTGTCCTGTATGTACAGTCACTGTCCTGTATATACAGTCACTGTCCTGTATGTACAGTCACTGTCCTGTATGTACAGTCACTGTCCTGTATGTACAGTCACTGTCCTGTTTGTACAGATACTGTCCTGTATGTACAGTCACTGTCCTGTTTGTACAGTCACTGTCCTGTATGTACAGTCACTGTCCTGTATATACAGTCAGTGGCCTGTATATACAGTCACTGGCCTGTATATACAGTCACTGGCCTGTATATACAGTCACTGGCCTGTATATACAGTCACTGGCCTGTATATACAGTCACTGGCCTGTATATACAGTCACTGTCCTGTATAAACAGTCACTGGCCTGTATATACAGTCAGTGGCATGTATATACAGTCACTGACCTGTATATACAGTCACTGTCCTGTATATACAGTCACTGTCCTGTATGTACAGTCACTGTCCTGTATATACAGTCACTGTCCTGTATATACAGTCACTGTCCTGTATGTACAGTCACTGTCCTGTATATACAGTCACTGTCTTGTATATACAGTCACTGTCCTGTATGTACAGTCACTGTCCTGTATATACAGTCACTGTCCTGTATATACAGTCACTGTCCTGTATATACAGTCACTGTCCTGTATATACAGTCACTGTCCTGTATGTACAGTCACTGTCCTGTATGTACAGTCACTGTCCTGTATGTACAGTCACTGTCCTGTATGTACAGTCACTGTCCTGTATGTACAGTCACTGTCCTGTATGTACAGTCACTGTCCTGTATGTACAGTCACTGGCCTGTATATACAGTCACTGGCCTGTATGTACAGTCACTGTCCTGTATATACAGTCACTGTCCTGTTTATACAGTCACTGTCCTGTATGTACAGTCACTGTCCTGTATGTACAGTCACTGTCCTGTATGTACAGTCACTGGCCTGTATATACAGTCACTGGCCTGTATGTACAGTCACTGGCCTGTATGTACAGTCACTGTCCTGTATATACAGTCACTTTCCTGTTTATACAGTCACTGGCCTGTATATACAGTCACTGGCCTGTATATACAGTCAGTGGCCTGTATAATTTTACTGATAGATCACTTCTTTGTGCATTCTAATATTTAATGTATTTGTTAATTTATTATTTTTTACAGCAAATGAATCAACAAAAAGAAAAAACTTACAGGAACCATTTACTAAATTGTTAATGAATGTCATAAAAAGTAATAAATTTGAAGAATTTCTATCTAATTTCACCTATGCAAATGTCCGAGGGAAATGGTTAAAATATCACTCCAAATACAACAGCACTTAGAAATTAGGAACTTAACAAATCAAATTCTTTTGCAGGGGCAGACATCTTGGATTTAGATATTCTTCTGTGAATATTTTTTTACTGTCTCTCATCACAATATTATTCTGCATTTATTTATTTCCACGAGTTTCTGATTCGCTTTACTTTTTCTCAAAGAGTATCCCACATTTCCTATTCTGTTGACTGATGGTAGCATAGTTACAACAAACTAAACTCTTACGTCATAGTAGGATTGCAAGATGGCGCTAGTAACTTTCCTTATTCTTTGAACGTTGTTACTGTGAAATATGAGTAATTTAAGTCTTTATTAGTGCAAATTCTACTCCTTTGCCTCTACATGTTTAATGATATTCATTAATGATATTCATAATTAACACCCACGCTAATTAGCTGCTTGATTGTAGCCTGGATACGAGTGACACATGCATATTGCTGGCTCTTGTAGCCTGGATACGATACACAACATCAGTGAAATCAGTAGACAGGATATTATTATCTTCGCAAATTTATTATATTATATATATTATATTTTGGAAGCGATCAGGTCAAAGGTCAAGGTCATTCATAATTCAAGGAAAATCGGAAGGTCAAGGTTATTTATAAGCGGCGGCGAAGGAGTGATCGTCATCTAGTTACTTTCTAAAATGGAATGTTTTATTTAACAAATTTTCAATAATAATGTTTATTCCATTTGTGTAGCTTATAACAACTCATTATAATCAAGTGTACCGTTTATCCCTCACTTACCTCTATGAGAATGTGCTGACTAAGCAATTTTGTAGACCACATGCAACAGACACATAACAATCAACTAGACACAGTAACAACACAAAATAAACAGATAGTTTGAACATTGGTCTTGGAACACTTCTTGGGATTCAACTCTCTTCATACGATTCGAACTGCTGTAAAGAAAATAGAAAAAAAACACATTGAGTTAAACACATCGAAGAGTTCATAACCTCTGCTAAAGAGTGTCTAGAATGTGGTCCATGATGACACTTTAGGTTAACAATGTCTTATGGTGAACCTGGTTACTCTTCGTAAAATAAAATTTAAATTTACATAACGAGAAATTTAATTGTAATCAGTTAGGGTAAGTTCCGAATTACCAGACGGTTACACATTTTCGATCATATAAGAAACTTTAATTAAAATTAAAGTCAAGTAATGATTATCGTAAATGTGGAACCATGCGAAAACTGCAAATTTACCCTAATCATTTTGTTTAATATTGCCAACAAGATGTTTTTCACATACGGTATCTATGATACGGCATAACTGTAGACAGTATAATTTGAAGCGTAACCAGGTTACACATTTTTAAGGTCATTTCTGTAGAGCACATTGCAAACACCATTTAGTCTGTCTACTCAGCTCTAAGAAAATAGGCACTAACTGTAACGCAGGCTTGCTAACTCTTCCTATCCCCTTACGCTCTATTGTCTAACTTCACACACGTGGAGAACAGTCACCTCCAGTACAATAATTACTGCTAATTATAAGCCGTGTTTGGGTTTAGAGTGATTAGAGACTATATTAAGAAAAGAGCTTTTAGTAAAATTTAAGTGAACTTAATTTAACTCATCAGTGATTTTATCATTAACGAAATAACTCTCAAAAGTATTTAAACTTTTTCCATTAGTTGAGTCAATAGAAACAAGAATTGTTAATTTAATGTGTATTTCAATCATTCGAAATTAGTCTCATTTTTAATTCACAGGCTGAATTCGACAGGTTTTCGTTTACAAAAAAAAACAAGACTCAGTAGCACTCAGTCTAATGGATACGCTTTTTAGGTACTTCTTTGGGCGTAACCATGATACCGTAACCGTGATACCGCATCCACACCACAAATCTGAGAGCTGTAGCGAGTATAATTCCGAAAATTAGATTTCAACGCACCGTAAAATGTTTTACTGTTGAATTAGAAGGTTTTATGTTCTTTATAAGGTATATTGGTCTATTATTGTTCTCTTTTTATTTAATATATGCCTCTAGTTTTCAGAAGATATAGTATTATTATTTTGTGGTTTCGGAGACATTACTTTAATTCCGAATAAGTTTTCTCTGGCGATTTTTTTTTAAATTTTGATTTATTTTTAATCCTTTTTTTTCTATTAAGTTTCTATTTTTTCTACGTAATACAAATAATTTTACACATGCTCTATCCTAATCATATTCTCACAAATAAATGATAATGAATTTAAAAAAAATCATGCATTCAAATTTCATATCTAAATCATGCTCACATACACGTTATTAAATCTATACATCAATATATAAAAGAGTTTTTCTATTATTATTTTTATAAATTACCTAAACGTGCAATAATTGTAACTAAATTCTTCTATTAAATATAAACTATTCTAATTTTCGACAAAATGCTTACAATAACAACTTTACAATATTTAAATAATTCAACTTACCTTCCATTAATAAAACTCATGTTTATTTAATAACAGAAGCAATTAACAGTTTATCTATTAACAGAGTAGCTTTTATACATCCATGAGCTTGTCATCGAATTGTAGTGATTTTTTTCATTCACAGAGCTACTTCTATTTCTGACTTCTTCTTTAAAGTCCTTTGTATTTATTTACTAAAGTGTTATGATCTATGGTTCTAATGCAGACGTCAAATTTACCCGTACTAAATCAGTTAAATAATGATTCGATTTATTAATGTACCTTACTAAATAAATTGAATAATGATTCTTTTGAATTTACCTTTAGATACAGAAATTGCACCCTTTCTGCAGTCGTGTTTCTTTTCCCTACATTGAAAATCCCGTAGCGTTTGTTTTACGAAGAGGGGCAAAGTTTCCGATAAAAGTGGCCTCTTTTGAGCGAACGGAAGAATCTACAGAGATTCTTTTTGTTTAGAGTTGCAAATTGTGCCGTTATTTATCGCTCTAAGAAGCTCTACTTGGAATTGCAAATCATCGAAAATTGCTGACTGTTCAAGTTATTTTTTTGTATCATGGATACGTGAAATGATGCAATTGAAATGAGTATCAGTATTATATATACCAGTATATAGGATACCTGTTCGTATCATGGATACGTTTATTGAATCAATTGAAATGAGTATCAGTATAATATATACCAGTATAGTGTAGGATACCTGTTTGTATCATGAATACGTTTATTGATGCAATTGAAATAAGTATTGGTATCATATATAGCAGTCTATAGAATACCTGTTTGTAATATATGGTATATTGACTGAATGACCTAGAAATAGGTTTGATGTGTGTACAGTTCCGCCATATAGTTTATACGGGGATTAAGACTTAGTTCGCCAGCTATAGCGAGTGTGGCGTTAATACTCTGTGTAGTGTTAGTTTATCATGTAATCAACGCTCAGAGTTCCCAATGTAAACAAAGTGACACTATATTAAGATGCAGCGATGCCTCTTAGAAGTAACTCAATTAAAACCTGCCCATCCCGAAAAAGCCCTTAGGCCTATCTCGTTACTCAGGTTACTTGATATACTCAAACTCTTATTTATAAACGTGTGAAATCTAAAGGGAAGAATGTAGGGAATTGCACTGAGAGAATTTTCCGTACATGTTCCCCTTCAAGAAAATCGAAAAATGACTCCTGGAGAAAATAATATCCGATACAACAAGTAACTTTGATGTTCTACAAATTGGTCTAACAAAGCTCAGGCCTTTTAAAGTCTCATTTTGAGAAAGGGAAGTACAGTAGCAGAGATACGTGCGTTAGTTAGTTGGTATGTATAGTTACTCTAGGGTCAATTACGAGTTGTAGGACGGTTCCACGCTTTCGATCATATAAGAAGTGAATATTTGATAATGAAAAAAATTCTTACATCATCGAAAGTGTGAAGCCATTCGATAACTAAGTACTTACCTATTATATAAACTTTGTATCATTTTATACCATATTTAATGTGTACCTATTTTTATGTAAATTTGTTTTTAAACCACTTTCTACCTACTTTTGTCGCACTTTCTACCTAATTTTGCCACTTTTTCTACCTAATTTTGCCCCACTTCATCATACTCATAGTAAATAAATAGTAAAGTATGCTAGGTACAATATTGGAACATCCGAAAATACTACACGGCCGTGACATCGATTAAAACTGGTGACGTCACACAAGTAATTTCCAAATAAGAAATGTGCTATCATCAGTTAAATGTGCATTTTCATGGAAATTAACTTAAATAAAAAAAAATTTAATACGTTTTACACTCTATTCCCATATGATATTAAAATTAATAGCCTTCAAACTCTCCAGTACAGTAAAGGTACTAAGAGGATCTAAGATACATTTGCATCTATCTGATTAAATAAGAATTTTTATTGAAAATTTCATTCGTCAAATTGTGCTCAAAATATCCTTTTACTAAAGGCAATCAGGTTTATATGTTAGATAATGGTCATTCAAGTGCTTCATTTTAAGTACAATAGGTTACTAGGTACCATCTTACATTTTACAAGTTTGCCAGTAAGCCAACTTATAAGTGCCAGCCTGGTGTTAAACATATAAAGTTTATCTAGGTACTGGAAGCTAACCAAACATATTGTTTATTGATATATTCCATCTATTTACTTGCCGCACCTTATTATTCTCATTTTGACATTACTTCATCTGATTTTATGTGACGTCATTTGTTGACATAGTTTCTGAAGACCAGAATCAAGTTCAACGTCAATGAGTTGTCAACTTAGTATACTTTTCTATCTATTTACTAAGGGTGAACTCCTCTACAGTGAATGAGTTAGGATGTATCCCATATAGTGAGCAAACTTTCTTTAGTCTGCCTTCAGTTTTTTGAAACTGAGAGTTTTAGACTGCTTTTCATTACAGACTAAAGAAAATTTGTTCACTATACGGGGTAGCTACATCTTTAACTCATTCACTATAGAGGAGTTCTACTGTGCTATCGATGTCACTCCATCTCCACAGCTCTTTGTTCTCTGTCTCTCTCTCTCTCTCTCTCTCTCTCTTCCTGCAAAGACATTAAGAACACAATTAGGTTTCAAATGTTAATGTTTATATCCTTACGTGAGCTATGCCTCCTCTCCATCCTGTTTGGTACTTCTTCCTCACGCTTCTGGGGCAGCAGGAGCAAAGTATTCGCGTGAAGGCCCTGCGTGAGAGAAAAACAACGGTTTAGGAATAAAACCTCTTTCAATTTGCGATTAAACGTTAATTTATCTTTTTATCTCCCAAGCGTTAATATTTGAAATCTCTTGTTTTCAATGGAAAAATATTGTCTTTTAAACTGAAAAAATATAATCATAAACAACTATAATTCGAAGGACGTTGTTACAGGGTGATTTGAAATTGAGGCAACAGACTTTTTCATATTTATATAATTAAATAAAAAAATTGTGATGTAAAGGTGAATAATATGCAAACGTATACCAGATACCGATACAGTTGATTATAACGAGAGCGTATACTAGATACCGATACAGTTGATTATAATGAGAGCGTATACTAGATACCGATACAGTTGATTATAACGAGAGCGTATACTAGATACCGATATAGTTGATTATAACGAGAGTGTATACTAGATACCGATACAGTTGATTATAACGAGAGCGTATACTAGATACCGATACAGTTGATTATAACGAGAGCGTATACCAGATACCGATACAGTTGATTATAACGAGAGTGTATACCAGATACCGATACAGTTGATTATAACGAGAGCGTATACTAGATACCGATACAGTTGATTATAACGAGAGCGTATACTAGATACCGATACAGTTGATTATAACGAGAGCGTATACTAGATACCGATACAGTTGATTATAACGAGAGCGTATACTAGATACCGATACAGTTGATTATAACGAGAGCGTATACTAGATACTGATACAGTTGATTATAACGAGAGCGTATACTAGATACCGATACAGTTGATTATAACGAGAGCGTATACTAGATACTGATACAGTTGATTATAACGAGAGCGTATACTAGATACCGATACAGTTGTTAATAACGAGAGCATATACTAGATACCGATACAGTTGATTACTGTTGCAATAACCATAATTTTCTGGTAACTTCCAATATCGATAAATTCAGAGTGTGCGATGTCTCTTTCTCTTTTTCATTTTATGACACTAAGACACGATCTAGAAAGTCAACAAAATAATTGAATTATTTTCCCTTTTCTGACTTTGCCTGCAGTGTCTAAAATCTAAATCCTTTCACCTGTGTCTGCAAGTAGCCATCTCCTAGTCATCTCAAGCCACTACCAACCGTTTTCGCATCATCTCTTCTCAACAAACTGATGGCATTCTGGAACACTTCTAAGTGATAGCCATTGACTTTATGGCTGCAAATTTTGCCGCCAGAGGAGTAGGCACTTTAAAGGATTGGCTGTGGCGGTGAAAGCTGCGTCAACAATTGATTAATTCCCCGGGGAAGCCCTAGGCCTAAAGACTCTGATGAAAAGCGATACAGTCGTAACTAACTTGGTTATTGTGTATTTGCTCAGCAGTTCTATCAATCAATTTAGTGAAGCATTTACAGTAGTGTTAATTTGTAAAGCTGAGGGGTGTGATTTAGAACTGCAGTAAAACTCATGAGTTCTGAAGCACTCGAGTAATGAAGGACCTGAGTTATGAAATGAACTTGAGTTATGAAATATTTTCTATGTTTAAATTATAGATAAGGATATACGTCAAAATTTCGTCACAGTGATCCCTCAATGACAATAGTTCTCTATGATTTAAATCGAAAACTATCTAGTGCACCTGAGTTATGAAGTAATCATTTCTTCATAACTCAGGAGTTTAGAGTAGTTAGATTTCTAGGTGGAATTCTTGGTAGATTTCTATAAAATTTTTGTAGATATTTTACTTGCACATCTTAAAGGGAAAATTCAAATGAAAACCTCCAATTTTTGTTATAAAATCTAAAGGGCCGTACACACGAGGGTTTTTTTTTTAAGTTTTTCCACCAGACATTTTCCTCGAGACTTTTGAATTATATAAGAAAAACGATATAATTATAATTTATTGTAGTTGGTATCCATCATAACCGCGGGTATCATGGATACCAACTAGAATGAATAATAATTATATCGCTTTTTTCTAATATAATTCAAAAGTCTCGAGCAAAAAGTCTGGTGGAAAGACTTAAAAAATCCCGCGTGTGTACGGCCCTTTAGCGATGGTTCTTTAATAAACAAGAGAGTGACATCCTTTTATTTCTTTTGTTTCGGTAGGCGCGGTGATGCTCATATTTGCCTCCAGGGGCTCTATCCTGAAGCTGTCTGTGGTGAATGGAAGAGAAGGGGGATAGTGTCCCTTGTTCCCCGAACTGTTGTAATTTGGATTATGGATTGTCTTTTTTAATTTTCAGTTACCATGTATATCATTTTTTTACGCCTCTTCAGTTTTGGAGGATAGCGCTAGGGTTATGCTCTTCAACGACGAGGTCTTAGAATTTTGTGTTAGGTAGACTCGTAGGCTTCATTTACTATCACCTCTTCATTTTCCTCTCAGATTTTTATGTTGGGTAGACTCTTAGGCTTCATTTACTATTACCTCTTCATTTTCCTCTTCAATCCGTGAGTGCAGTCACCGGTGTTTTTGTCCCTTTTCGTCACATTCCTTGGTAAGTGACTGCAATCACTGAGTAGCTTTTCTGCATCTATGAGCCATTGAGCATTGTCACCGACTGATGATAGGTAACACTGTTCATAGAGTCACTTTCCTTTCTGACTGCCTCTTCCAGTCCCTTGTACTTAATTTCTTTTTGACGTGCTAGTGGCTAGTGACGTTAAACTCCTTTTAAAAATTGATTCTCATTTGTTTTTCTAATAGCCAATCACAGTTCTTCATATATTGACTGCATTTACATCTCTTCTTTCACAAAGTTTTTCTATTTCTTGATGGATTTAATCATACCTAGCCACTCGAATCGATTGAGACTTCAAAAAACAAAATTCACTTTAATGATTGGAGTCTATTTCAATCGTTTGAAAGAGTTTTTTTTATAGTTTTTTATAGTTTTCTTAATTAAATCTATCATTCAAGCTTCATTTTCAACATCATATATTTTTGATATATCTACTGAGGTATACTTAGAAAAAAGTGATAAATATAAGAAATATGTCGAATAGTTCATTGCATAGTACGAGGTATTTCATCTATTATTAATTGGCCTAAAAAAATTCAAATCAATATAGTTATAATTTAAAATTAACCAATTTTTCATTGATGACGTCATTTTGTACACTGTTATTAAAGTGGTTAATGACGTCATTTAGTACACTGTTATTAAAGTGGTTAATGACGTCATTTTGTACACTGTTATTAAAGTGGTTAATGACGTCATTTTGTACACTCTTATTAAAGTGGTTAATGACGTCATTTTGTACACTGTTATTAAAGTGGTTAATGACGTCATTTAGTACACTGTTATTAAAGTGGTTAATGACGTCATTTTGTACACTGTTATTAAAGTGGTTAATGACGTCATTTTGTACACTCTTATTAAAGTGGTTAATGACGTCATTTTGTACACTGTTATTAAAGTGGTTAATGACGTCATTTTGTACACTGTTATTAAAGTGGTTAATGACGTCATTTTGTACAATGTTATTTAAGTGGTTAATGACGTCAAACGCACCACCAGTCATTAATTTGATTGCGTCTAATTCTCTAGGGTAGATGATGCGATTTGATGAGAGGAAATGCTGTATACTGTCTACTTAGAGACTTCAATACCCTGCAATGAGGCAGTGGAGTGGTATACAGGATACCAATACTTATTCCAGTGGTATACAGGATACAAATATCTATTGCAGTGGTATACAGGATACCAATACCTATTTCAGTGTTATACAGGATATTAATACCTATTCCAGTGGTATACAGGATACCAATACTTATTCCAGTGGTATACAGGATACAAATACATAATGTAATGGTATACATGATACCAATACATGATTTAATGATATGCAGGATACCAATACCTATTGAAGTAGTATACATGATACCAATACATGATTTAATGATATATTTATACATATATTAGAACTGGTTCTACTAGCGACTCTGACGTCAAAATGACACTCTATTTCAATTAGATTAAACTTTAAATTACGTCATTTTAGTTCAAAGACTTTGTACCGCACGATGTATTTAATGATGACATAAAAAATTCACCCCTTGGATTTTATCATTACTTATCATATTGAAATTTTCTGCTCATTACGAACATAACAGTATATTAATTTAATTGTGTTTGTAATATATTAAGCTGTATTTACTTTTTATATTTGCTGTAACATATATTATATATATTTACATTATTTCCTTTGAAATTATATATTATATTTATAATGTTATTAAAAAGTAAGCATACGTGATGCCCTCTAATTTTTATTTGACTTTTTTAGTATTGCTATTTACTATAAGATATATGAAGAGTATTGCTATTTACTATCAGATATATGAAGAGTATTGCTATTTACTATCAGATATATGAAGAGTATTGCTATTTACTATCAGATATATGAAGAGTATTGCTATTTACTATCAGATATATGAAGAGTATTGCTATTTACTATCAGATATATGAAGAGTATTGCTATTTACTATCAGATATATTGAGAGTATTGCTATTTACTATCAGATATATGAAGAGTATTGCTATTTACTATCAGATATGTGGAGAGTATTGCTATTTACTATCAGATATATGAAGAGTATTGCTATTTACTATCAGATATATGGAGAGTATTGCTATTTACTATCAGATATATGGAGAGTATTGCTATTTACTATCAGATATATGAAGAGTATTGCTATTTACTATCAGATATATGAAGAGTATTGCTATTTACTATCAGATATATGGAGAGTATTGCTATTTACTATCAGATTTATGAAGAGTATTGCTATCTACTATCAGATATATGAAGAGTATTGCTATTTACTATCAGATATATGAAGAGTATTGCTATTTACTATCAGATTTATGAAGAGTATTGCTATCTACTATCAGATATATG